>BCKZ01000024.1:0-243173 GCA_001600815.1 Alloascoidea hylecoeti | reverse complement strand
GAGTAGAGTAGTACGTGGAGATTCGGTGATGTGTTTTGTAGTCCTTGATATTGTTGTAATAGATGGACATTGTATATTTCACACAAATGATTAAATAATTGTAGTTAGTGTCAGGTAATTAAAATATTCTCATTAGTATTATCCCGGAACAAATGTTTAAGGGATGATTCACACCATTATTATTTTTCTCTGCTGCTAATTATATGCCATGAAAATTACTAATAATTCTTTCACATGATGTGTTAATATTATTCTCAAATTATATTAATATATTTTCACAAATCTTACTAATAATAACAATAGCAATTCGTTAATTAAGTTCACACAAATCATTATCCACTTCCCGGACAACTGGTTACTTTACTGATTTATGGACAGGAATTCCCACATATGAGGATTATAGTGTCTTTGAAATATTCGCAAAACTTCTCGCCTTCTTTCAACATTTTGGGGAATTTAGACACAACTGAAAATCATGGTCAGCAGGCACCATACGTAATAATTGTCCTTCAGGCATAGGTAAAAATTTGGCTTTCTAACACGAGTTCTTGTCCTCAGAATAGTTGGATTTTGACGGTTTAATCCCGTGGTTTGTAGGTCGCATCGAGTTTTCTAGAAACCTTACAATTGCAGCCAAAATTGTTTCTCATAATGCATGTGGATCTTTTCGGCTTGATTGAAGCGTCACTGCGGTTTTCTTCCCGTAAGGAATATTTCTAGAGTTTCTGTAACTGATATTGGACTTAAAGGCTTGAATTGATACACGTTTTAAAGTTATAACTTTTTGGCAGTGGAAAAAAAAGATTTAATTATACACCTGTTTCAAGGAAATATTGATTCTGCTGCGTCTAACTGTAAACTCTCTAAATCATAAATCTTAATGAATAAAAATGATTCTCGTTAGCCTTGGTATTTGAAGAGTCGTAAATAAAAGTTAATGTGCTAGTGTATCTACCAATTACTATTACTATAGCTATAGTTATTGTATTTAATGTAATCAATATAGTGTACATGTATATGTATATTATAGTTTATATATTTATTTGTACTTACAGTTATATAAAAAAAGCTTCTCTAAATATACCGGTATATATGGCTTTATGAATTGTAATTGAGCCTACAGTTCGGACACCTATGAATGAGGTTCGAATGATATCAGATATTACGGATACTAAATCTGAATCATAAATTTAAGATTTAGTTTTCATAAACATATTGTATATCGCCGTTCTTAATAATAACTTGGTTATAGCACTAATTATGTGTAAATATGTATTCTAAATTTTCAAGTTTTTTAAGCGCTACACAAAAACAAAACGAAATCTGGATTTGAAACAATCTACATTCAACATCTCAATTCCAAAAAAAATTGTTATCAGCATCAACTAGTGAACTAAAAAAACCGGCAATCAAATGATAAAATGCAATCGATGATAGAAATATCAAGTGATAACGCAATTGGCCTAGAATTGCCAAAGCATGAAGAAAAAGGTAAAAAAGCACAATGGGTTATAAGTAAAGATATAACATCAACAAATCAGCCTCAACCACGATTTAAAATCAGAAGATCAAATATTTATAATAGTGCGAGCTTACATCTTCCAAGACAACCCCGTTATTTAAGACAAATGGTGATCAAAAAACTACTCCTTTTACAACCTTAGAAATGCCCCTAAAAAAAAAGACAAGCTTATGTATATGTTTCTTCAAGTTTACTTATACTCAACTCGATCTCTATCACTATTGTTGACTCTTTCAATTCGTTTTTTTGCAATGCAAAATGTAAACATGGCATGGGGTTAGTTGATCACTTTGAACAGAATATTTGGTATTTTACCATCACTAGTGCTACACTGGCTCTGATGTCAGAAGTTCTAGAAATAGTTCTATTGGCAAATGGTCAAACAATTTTAAAACTTCTAAATTTTATCGGAAACAAAACCAAATTGAATTTGAGCCTTAAAATGGTAATAACGGTGTTTTCCTGTATAACAGCCTTCGTTGATTTTACCGTTGCTATCATTTTATACCAAAATGAAGAAAAGCTACCATTCTATTTAAATCTAGGTTTTAAAATATTAATAGTAATATCCACCACGATTTTAATTAATTCCATTACAATGGAAATGAATGTGTTAACAGTATGTGGGACCAAATACAAATTAAATGGAAATAATTATAAGTTTAAAAAAATTTTACATTGTATCTTTGACGGCCCTATCTCAAGACTTTCAGGCCTTTTGTATCCGCTGTTATAGAATGTTACTTCGGATTATATACCACATGTTTTGTGATAGGAGGTTTATTGTTTGGTGCCATTATTTTACACCACCTGAAAAATGTATTCTCGTTTTTAAAAATGTTTATGAGGATTGGTGATATAGTTGTGAGGGTTTTATTTATGGGTAGATTGGAATAATAAATTCGGGATGATTAGAGAAAGTTGTGAAAAAAGATGAATTAAAATTAAAATCTTTTTTACAAAATTCAAAATTTAAGGATTTGTTCTATTCAAGTTTTTCAATCTTAATTAGTTGCATATAAAAATTAGCTGTAAAAGAAATAAGTGTTTATTATGAGTCCTTTATCACGTGCACATCCCCCTTTAATTTTCCCTTCCTTTTGAACTTCCTTCAATATTTTACATTAAAATAGAAAACATTTCCCCAAAATAATTCAGATAACTTACTCACTCACTATTAATCTTCAAAAATGTCTAATATGAATTCAAAAAATGGTGATGATGTTAAGAAATCAGAAAATTCAACTGCAAACTCAAGTTTCAATTTTAATGATTTATATGTCTATGATTTATCAAAAAGTTTACTTAATTCTCTTCAATTATTATCATTTGATTTAAATTTTTCAACTATGAGGATTGAAGAGTCCTTAAAAGATCAAGATATACTACCAACTCTACAAGAGAAAAAGCAGCAAAGCATAAAAGAATTTGAGTCAATTGATAAACAATTTAAATCAGTCTTAAATGATACTACTAATACTAATAATAATAATAACGAGTTAATTATTGATAATTCGTCTGAATCTATTGATAGAAGTTACTATAAAAGTGATTTATATCGATTCAATCTCAAAAGAAAATTAAAAGGTCTTGATCCTTTAAATGAAAAAGATTTTGAATCATTGATTGATAATTTGGATGAAAGTATTTCAAGTTCTGATTTATCTTCTGGTGATGATGATGATGATGATGACGGTGATAATGATAAAGATGGAAACGATTTATACTCAAATCGTCAAGCTAATGATAAATTAAATACAATTTTTGAAAATTCAACAACAGTACAATCTACTGATAATGATGGGAATGAAAATGATGAAATGAATCCAATTAGTTTTTTAAATACAAGATCGCCATTCATTTATTTTAATTCAAAGTTATTATCATCATCAAAGAGTTTTGGACTTTATAAACATATATTCAACAAACAGGAACTTGAAAATCCAATCTCATCATTATTATCATTAAATAAATCTATTAATGATTATTCAATTTTATTTATGATTGGTGGAGGTCATTTTGCTGGTGCAGTTATATCACATAAACCAAAAAATGTTAATTTATTAAATAAATCAAATGATCCATTAGTTTTTCAATCAATTAATATAATCGAACATAAAACATTTCATAGATATACAACAAGACGAAAACAAGGTGGTTCACAATCTGCAAATGATAATGCAAAAGGTAAAGCAAATTCTGCTGGCTCAAATTTAAGACGTTATAATGAAGCTGCTTTAGAAACGGATATACGAGAACTATTATTACAATGGAAAAATTATATTAACGGTGCACATTCAATTTATATTAGGGCAAATGGTTCTAGAAATAAGGGTATTTTAGTTGGTTATGATGGTTGTGTAATTCATAACAATGATCCAAGACTAAAAAATTTCCCATTTGCAACAAAAAGAGCAACAACAAAAGAATTGAAAAGATCATGGGCCGAATTAACCCATTTGGTAATACTTGATACACCACAAGTTGATGGGAAAAAACAAAAAAAAATACAATTACAAAATGAACAATTATTGGCATCTAAACAAAAACAAAAGCAGACAACAAAAGAAATTAAGGAAATTAATCCATCTGAAAAACATACAAATGAAATAATAACATTCATTAAAAAATCAAGGTCTCCTGCATTAATAATGTACTTTAAAAAACATAAATTATCACCAGATTTTAAACTTGAACCGTTTGAAAAATTTAAAGTAACTCCAACTCCATTACATTATGCAGCATCACTAAACGCATCGCATATTATTCAATCATTATTAGTTACAATTAAATCAAATCCTGAAATAAAGAATGAGTTTGGTAAAGTTCCTTATGATCTCATCCCACAAAATGATACTAATAATAGCAGTGAAATTACAAAAAGATCTTTTCAAGTATCAAGACATTTATTGGGTGAAGATAAATGGGATTGGAAATCAACTCATATTGGGTCACCATTAACAAAACAAGAATCAGAGAATTTATTGAAACAAGAAAAATTGAAGAAAGAGGCAGAAAAAAACGAATTCATTAAAAATGAATTGGAAAAAATTCATCTAAAGGAAAACACTAAAGGTAAAGGTAAAAAAGCTCAAAATTCATCAACTAATGTTATAACATCGATCGGACAAGATATTAATTTAAGCGGATTAAGTGATGAAGCTAAAATGAAATTAATGAGAGAACAGAGAGCAAGAGCTGCTGAAGCCAGATTTAAGAAGACACAAAAGGGCAATTAAACTTCAATGAAATATTGATCATTATACGTATAAACCTAATCGAGTTTGAATCTGAAGTAACAAGTGCAATTGTATTAATATGTAGTCATTTTCTAGTTATATGTAAATATATAAACTTTATACGGTATTTTTTTCTTAAAGTCAATTAAAAATAGTCATATGTTGCTGCTGTAAAGGTCGTTAACACTCAACCATGATGACTAACAGTTATCGATCTTGATAAACCTCTCAAAAAGGGGTTTGAGTTTGTTAATTGTTCATAAATTATGGCGAATGCCAATGATCTTTATAAGCAAGCAAAGCATGACAACAAGTTAAAAGTAATACCTAACTTAATGAACTATCATAGTACATTTCTGCCAATATTATTCACCACTAGTTAGCAAATTAAGCTAGTAGCATGAAGTAATATTAATTCGCGAATTCTTACAAGACTCACTACTTGTTTACTATTATCTAGCTAACCACACGATCCCGAGTAAATAAAAATTCTAAAGATTAATGTATAATATTCAGAAAGAAGCCTACTCCCCAATAAGGGTATTTGATGGTCATTGGGGAAGACTGCCCCCAGAAAACCACGGGACAGTTAGTTGTTCCGGTAAGTTAAGAGCCGGGTTAGTCCCATAGTCCCATCACTTCGCCCATTCGGTCAATGAGAAATGGGAACAGTAAAACCCATATAAGCTTAGATTGAAGAAAAACAAAACCATTTCTGAGATGATGAGGCGGTGCTCGAGAATCAAACCCTGACTGGGTGCCATTGTTCATCTGAATCATCTACTGATAACCAATTTTCTTTTTGACCCTAAGCCAACTGGAAGATATTAGCCGACTGTAATTTTGCCGGACCGAATCTCGTATCGAAAATCGAACTCACATCCGATATCTGTATATCCGAATCGAGCCGAATTAAAATTATATTTTCTCCGGTATATAAAAAGGGTCACAACAAACTTTCTCCATCGCAATTATCAATCACACCGTTTTGGAAAAAAATATCTACTAATATATTTATGCTGGTGCCATGTTTTGCTTACTTATAAAGGTCGTTGGCACTCACCATGATTTAAGAACAGTTACAGCAAACTGAAACCCTGTTTGAGAGCTCGAGGTCTATAACCGTTATTCGTCATGGTTGAGTGTTAACGACCTTTATAACAGCAATACATGGCTATTTTTAATTGACTTTAAGAAAATATGTATATGACATGAAAATGACCATACGTTAATACAATTGCACTTGTTACTTCAGATTCAAACTCGATTAGGTTTATACGTATAATGATCAATATTTCATTGAAGTTTAATTGCCCTTTTGTGTCTTCTTAAATCTGGCTTCAGCAGCTCTTGCTCTCTGTTCTCTCATTAATTTCATTTTAGCTTCATCACTTAATCCGCTTAAATTAATATCTTGTCCGATCGATGTTATAACATTAGTTGATGAATTTTGAGATTTTTTACTTTTACCTTTAGTGTTTTCCTTTAGATGAATTTTCTCCAATTTATTTTTTCCCAATTCCCTTTAAAGGTCTGGAAACTTGAAAAGATCTTTTTGTAACTTCACCGCCATTATTATTGTTATCATTTTGTGGGATAAGATCATAAGGAACTTTACCAAACTCATTCTTTATTTCAGGATTTGATTTAATTGTAACTAATAATGATTGTTTATTGATGTTGGGGGATGTAATGGAGTAGGAGTTACTTTAAATTTTTCAAATGGTTCAAGTTTAAAATCTGGTGATAATTTATGTTTTTTAAAGTACATTATTAATGCAGGAGACCTTGATTTTTTAATGAATGTTATTATTTCATTTGTATGTTTTTCAGATGGATTAATTTCCTTAATTTCTTTTGTTGTCTGCTTTTGTTTTTGTTTAGATGCCGATATCGATTAATATTTTGTAATTATATTTTTCTGTTTTTTATTATCAATTTGTGCTGTTTTTGGTGCTCCATAGGTATCAAGTATTGCTAAATGGGTTAATTCAGCCCATGATCTTTTCAATTCGTTTGTAATTGTTGTTTTGCAGATGGGAAATTTTTTTTTATCTTGGATTATTGTTATTAATCACACAACCATCATCACCAACTAAAATACAATTCATATGAGACTGGTTGTTTTTGGAGATGTTGGAAAGTCCAGGAAGATGCTAGTTTCAGTGAAAATTCTGTCTCTTCCTCAGTTGATTCCTCAGTTGATTCCTCAGAGGAACTAGTTACATTACTTGTATTGCATTAATGGTTCTATTTTCCCATATGGTTATTTTTATATCAAAAAACCCATTGTCAAAATATTTCCGAGAGTAGGAGAGGAATAAAAAAGGTTCTTTACATGTTCAAATTAAATAGTGGATACAATTCATCATACTCAATGAAGAGTTCTTATTCTCCTTCGGTATTCTACTACTGTAACTATTAAATTCGTAGATAGCTGCAAGAAACGTATGATAGACTTGTTGATTCTCCCGATACATATGCCGGAGATATCATAAGTTCTGGATATTTCTTGCTTCTCTCTATTGAAAACATATAGATTCATGAAGGAAATTTGAACTTTTACTTACCAGATTTCCAATGACACCGATTCCAGGAAGACGATTTTCTTTATACCCGAGTATACATAAAAAAGGGAAGTAATACTAGGATTATCAAACAAGAAAGAAAAAAGAAAAAGACAGCATCACATCTGGTTTCAAATCAACCGGTATCTACTATCTACCCATTTGATCCTGGTATTCATCAACAAGTTAAAAGATAAGGAAAACAACTATCTCCCCTGAAAATGAAAGGGACCCATAGGCAGAAGTGACATAACACTTGATAAAGCCACCCATGAAAAACACTTGCAGTGACTTAGAGTGTGTGTGATGTCCATGGGAAAAGATGAGGCAACCCATGGAGCTGATGGGCCTTTATTGGTGGCGCTCTACTTATGTATCAGATCACAACCTGACCAGTGATTTACTTACAAATATAGAAAGGCCTTCAGCTACGCACTTAACTGATGTAACGACAAGCATTGCAATCACTCCTCGTATAACAGAAGATCCAGTAAAAGAAATGATTGAAGAAATCAAATCAAATTCAATGAAGCTGCAATGAGAGTCACTATAGAAGAGCGCTTGAAGAAAACATTAACGGGCTCTCCACTTGACTATCTACAAAAATAAATACATGTAAGCATATATTTTTTCATTTATTTTTCGAATTTTAATGAAAAGTGCGTATTTATTTCTCTTCCCAAAGGAACCTGCACATCACACCTTATATGGTATAGCTCTGAGCCTAGCTCTAATTCTCCATTAATAGTCTGCTTCTTCTAGAGCTTATAGTATAGAAATGTCTAAACAATGAAGGTGGTCACCGATAATTATTTACCGATGAGGCTAAATATCAGTGCATCGGTCGAGACAGAATATTTGACCTCCATATGGCCTAAAGTAAGTGGGATTTACAGTATATAGTATATTTCTGAGGAGAAGATTATGAGTAGCTAGGCCGTCATGTTCTTTAAATATAGATACGACTGATAACCTTATATTAAGAACTGTAACTGGAAGATTGCTTAGGTAAAGACAATATAGATATAGGCCTATACTGTAGTCATTTATAGCTTTCTATCTCTATTGTTTAATATGCGTTGATATTAAATAAGTAGTTAATTAAGCTAATAAAATCAGAAGATCTTGATCTTAATTATATAAAACAGTTCAATTGCAAGTAACAGCCACGGAAATTGTAATCTATGGTGCTGTATATATATAGATCCTTTCAGAAATGTTAATAAAAACAATATGGCTATAACCTATAATTTATATGAAACATGACAACATTTCAAATGTCATAATGATTGTTATTTACTATAGTCAGGATCTTCAGCAGGAAGAACATTATATTAACATTGATATTATAAGCTGTATGCAAAGTTTAGCGATCGGAATTAGAAAAGTAGCACATAAAAGAGAGGTTGGTTAAAGCTAGCCTATGCATGGTAAGTTTAGCTAAATATAGCTACAGAGAAGAGCATTAAATGTTTTTGTTGACTGGACATTGCAAAATAGAAAACAAATATTTTTCTATCGTAACTTTTTTTTTGGGTATCTATTACGCAATTATGAGAGAGGCTCTCTAAATTGAGGGTTTTAAATGAGTTTATATTTGAAACCACACAGTGTCGTATATAGGAAAATAGGAATTGTGAATAAAAACCATCGCGAAAAATTGGTACTTCAACAACATGATGAGATGCCAGTTAAAAGTTCTGAATTCAATGCGCTCATTTGTCAAGACTCAGGAATATGAATGAGTATTTTAATGCATATAATCGCAATTGCATGCATGTATAAGATCTTTCAAATTTATTATCTATAGCCAGCTTCTTCATTTATTCATTCGTCTAGGGACATATTCATGAGCATATATCACCATATAAAAGAAGCCGGTCTCTATTATTAATGGTAATTAAAGAATTAAAGGTTACATATAATTATAACAGTAGTAGGCTGAAAGCATTGAAACATATTAACATAAGTGAATAATAACCAGCCCAGTTGTTATTTTGCAGCTTTTTTCTCTTTCAATTCACAAGTAGTATTGCAGATATTATGGAGTAGCATGCGCACTGAATTGGGAAATATCCAAACAAAATTCATACAACGCCCTTCCACAGCAAACACTTTGTATTCATAGCTAAAAGAAACAGTAAAAATTGAGTATATTCAAAGAAAAAAGATGTATGAAGACCATCTAAGGGGGGATAAAAAACCTCCAGTAGTATATTTGCCAGGCCAATAAACCCTCACGCTTATGGCCTCATTTCTAGTGTTAATATTATGAGGGGAGAAACCAGCCTTCTAATTATATCGCTCCATCGTATATTTTAATTACAGCACCTAAGAACAGTTGTTGGACCAACGGCCTGAAGCTGTGTTTACTTGTAAATTACATATATAAAAAGAGTTTTTTTCCTTTAAGACCTTTTCTTTTTCATTCATCCCTTGTAGACTCTTTGGGTTGGAATATCTTCTAATTATACACAGTGTATGTTCCTTATTTCTTCAAGTTGTTCTATTTCGAGAGATTCTTTGGCATTGATATAATTATTAATATTAAGGCCCACCTCCCTATTTTTTGAACTATTTTTCTATAAATTACAAGAGTTCTTGACTAACCCTCTAAATTTCATATTTCATAGACCATCTATTGTCAAAAATGTCATTAATCACAGTTAACGTCGACTCATCGTTGCCAGAAAAGCTTGTTCAGGAGTACAAAACTCTTTCTTATGAAGATAAGGCCGTCAGCACCACATATGTCGCCTACAACCAAGCCCAAAATAACTACATTAAGGTTGTCATTCCACCTTTCACATCCGAAGAAATTATCCTACGTGATTTGTACAACTACGAGAAGGTTGAAACCAAAGGTTTGAACTATAATGCTAATAATCTTGGAATTCAAACATTTACTTATAACCCATTGAGTACCACTACAACCCAAACTTCTCATAATAACTATGAATATGAATCTGGTGATGTTTCTTACAAGAGCTCTGTTACAAAATCTGTTGAAAAGCCTCTTTTCCCAACCTTGCCAGTTGGAATTTCAACCCCAGCTCCAACTCTCCCACGTCCAGTTATTACCCCAGCTTTGACCACATATCAAACTGCCTTGACTTCTGGTAGAACTGAAACTGAGTACAAGGACGACGGTCTTGAGTATAAGACCACCGTTGAATATAAGCAACCTGCTAAGCAATATGTATCAGCTCCTTCAAGAACCATTGTTTCTTATCCATCTGTTACAGTTGCCCCAACTCCAGTCACTTATGCAACTGTTCCTTTTACTCCTGCTGGTGTTCCAGTAAGCGTTGCCTATGAACAACCTCCAACTGTCCTTAAGACCGTTTCTGTTGAACCACCTAAGAGCGTTACTTTTGAACAACCAAAGACAGTTTACCAAACTGTTTCCGTTGAACCACCAAAAACAACAGTTTACCAATCACTTCCAACAAGGAATGTTATTCAAAGTGTTGCCTATGAGCAGCCACCAACTATCGAAACAGTTACTGTTAAGCCACCTAGCCCAGTTCAAAAGACCACCACCACCACCACTACCACATCTGTTCCTTCTCCGGTTCCAGTTGCAACAACTCCTTTTACTACATTCTCTTCTTCCGTTCCAACTTATCATGTTAGCTATAAATTATAAGTTTAATTTGAATAAAGAAGAATAGAGAATGCTATTCAAGTATTTTTGTAATTGCATTGATATTAAAACCGTATAATAAGTTAATTACATTTTAAAAATAAGATGAATATGAATGAAATTTAAGATTTATATATTTTTTCTCTTCCATTTTTATACATAACAAGAAAAAAATTTATGAAATGTTTTCTTGGTGTTGTTTATTCTATTTTAAAGTGAGAAGAAGGTTATATCTTGATTACACTCGTTATTAGTTCATTTAAGTAGTAAGTTATAATTAATGTTGGTTGTTTTGTTTATATTCATAATATATATTTGTTTTTTCAGTTTTTATAATATATAATTATTATTCAAGATAAATTACATGTGCAGATGCAGCTGAAACAAAGTTAATTTAAGCTGCAGGGAAATCTCCCAATAACCCAATATAGTGTTTTCATTTAATTTCATCCATTTTGACTTACTATTCATCAAAAATGGCCGAATATTTGACTCAAAGTGGCCTAAGTTAAGTGGAAACACCGTAAGATAAGTTTTATAGCTGATCAAGCTTAAGCATTAAATGGTGTGAAAAGAATGAAATTAAATATTATTCAAATTAAACATTATACGTATTCTAAAGACAAAGTTAAATTATCGAATACTATCATTATAACTGAATAATACGTAGAATGTACGAAAGTAAACTATCGATATATCGTTAACTAGTAGTGCTATAAATTCAAATATAAGATAACCATATAATATTAGTTATATGATTATAATTGTACCAGTTCTGCTGGTATATTAAATTATATAAATAGTCTTGAATAAAATTCGAAACCTCATTAATATTTATAACAAAAGTCAATTAACTTTTGACATCTCATGCTTATAATTATATAATTATGATTATAGAGAGAAGTATAATTTGAGTTCAAACAATAATCATATATAAACTGGTACCATTAATAGCTGTGTATAAGCCTTTTAAATTCAAGGTCATTTCAAATAAGAATACACAATAAACATCAAGAATATGAAATATTTTAAATTTTTTGGTTTTAGGAATCTTTTCTTATCCTTAACCTTCTTATACTTTTACTTGGTGATTTATCAACATCAATAAAGGGTGGTGTAGAAACTTGCTTTGGACTAACTGCTTGAGATTTCGTTAATGAAATGGTAGAACGTCTTAACCTTCTTATCATACTTATACTGCTTCCATTTCCATTTCCATTTTCTATATTATCAGAAGATATGAATATGCCATTAGCCAACATCATACGGTGCTTTCTCGTGGTTCCTTTTGGCCTTCCTCGTTTTCTTTTCCGTGGCATTACATCTCTTATCATATTGCCGTTTTCTGTTGAAATCGGAGATTCCGATGATTCAAATAAAGTAACATCTGAATGATTTAAATATCCGCTTTCTTTATTTTCATGGCTATGCTCTCCTTCTTCTTCTTCTTCGTCTATAATAATTCGCTTTCGTTTTGAATTTTGTGGTGATAATAAAGTTAATTTCATACCAGGATAGCAAACACGATAATCATCCAATTTGTATAACGATTCTTCATGATCACTATCTGTGTCATCAACTTCTTCTACCGGAATATTCATTCGACCCTTAACTAAATGTAAAAGCTCTTCCTCTGCACTTTTATCATAAATCTGATGATTTTCAGAAACCAACCGAGTTAAACTAGGAGAAGTTTCTTTATTGTTCAAAATATCTGCAATCTCACCAGTAGTTAAAATACTATTGATCCCTCCTGATCTCCCAACAACAATGGGTTCCCAGATTAAACACTCAGGATTTAGAACAACTTGGTGTTTCCTTCTTTCTTCTAGTTTAATAATTATTTCGTTGATTAGATCTAAATCAATATGAATTGCGTATAATCCAGTATAAACATTTCTAACTAACCCATTTATTTGCTCTAAACCACAAACAACATCTGACTGAATTAAACCCGTTGAGTTTGCCAAATCATCAATTGAAATCTTTAATAGATTCTCAAGATTATTCGTAGATTTAAAATATTCATACAATTCACGTAATTTATAACACATTGCGATTTTCCAATAATTCCGATAAGTTAGAACCCCAAAGTCACTTAATGGCTTTTCAGGAGTACCCAATTTTCCTTCTCTTCGACTTAATAGATAAGAAAAATCAACTAATAAATTCCCATACCCTTTTCTTTGAAATATTGGCATTGTTAATATACAACTAACGTTATAATTTGAAGAATTTAATTTTTCTTTTGAGAAATAACCAACAAAGTGACACCCATTTGAATTATTTTCAGTTAAAACATAAAACACAAAAGGCTCAACATCATAATATAAAGTTTTTGAATTTAAGAATAATTTTGCTAGTAGACACAAATTTTGACAATAAATTATATTTTTCCTACCATCAATTTCAAATATCGAATTATTTTTAAATCGATAAATTTCATTTCCTGGTGGATGATTTTTAAAACATTTTAATTTATGTCGTTTGAGGATATAATCAGAATTCATATATTTCAAACAAAATTCACAAATGTGTAATACTTTATTTGTACTGTATTCCTCTGGATATGGTGCTGTATACCAAGTATTTATTTCATAACCTCCAAATCGTATATATTTTATTTTTGAAATTTTTTTTAAAGGATTATATTTATCTTCGTCAGTTTCGTTTCTTGAGTTTGTCTCAGAAAAATCATTATCTATTTCTTCGTAATTATTTTCACGCTCTTGACGGCTTAATTCACTTTTTTTCAAGGCTAGTTTAAATTTCTTTCTATCTAATTCAGATGGAGTTGTATTATCAACGTTTCTTTGACGTTCATTTAAGATCTTTTTTAATGGTTGTTGATCATCATCAGTAGTGATTTCAGACTCAGAATCAGATTCATTACTTAAATCACTACTAAATCCGTAATCAAATGATTGATGAGATTGAGATCTTGACCGTATTCTTATTTTCCTACTAGGACTTGTACACAAAGGTGTTAGCGATCTTAAACTCGATATTGAATCAGATCGTGACCTTTGATTTTTCTTTGTTAAGTGAGATTGTTTTAACGCTATTGATTTTAGTTTATTTGGTGGTAAACGAAGTTTAATAAATAATTTATTCTTTGATTTTTTATATTCTACTAAATTTCGATTTCTTTTCCCTTTTTTTCGCCGTTGTTTTGAATTTTCATTCTTCTTTTGTGATTGCAAATCCAACTGTAATTGTAATTGTTCCATAGGACTTGTTCCAATATCCTTATTTATTTCTGTATTATTTTGAGTTAATACATCAATACTTCTCCAGCCTCGGGTACCTAATCGCCTCTTTGATCTAGTTGAAGAAATAGGCGCAGTTTCTGGTATATAATCATCAGTTTCCGATGGTGAGAATAAAGGTGATGAAAGAGTCGGAATGGGTGTTCGTTTTCGTAATTGTCTAGGAGAATCAAGTGGTGGTATCGAAATATTGTTCTTAAGATTTTCACTCGATTGTGTTAATTCTTGTAATAATAACAATTCTGTTTTTCTTTGCTTCCGCTTTTTTATGTTGTCGATTCTGATCAAAAAAAAAAAAAAAAAAGTTAGAAAAAAGATATCGAAAACATCGTAGTTTCTCTCACTATAAAATTTACATACATATTTGATGTCTCGTTAAGATTCTGAAGTATTGTCGAAGATCCATTAATAACACCTCCATTCGTTAGGTTTTTGTTATCGTTAGAAACCTCACGATCTTTGTCTGCTTCCGTTCGCGACGCGTTTCCATTTGTACTTCCATTTTCAGGTACCGTATTAGTTTGAATAGACTTGAATATGATGTTAGAGAAAGGAAAAATAATGGGAGATAATAATAATAATCAAAATAGAAGGTAAACAATTTTCTTTCAAAGGATTATAAATCATTTCTAGAACATACGTTATTTTTTTCAATCAAGGAATCATTCGGTATACTTTGTATTTGATTTTGTTGTATCGGTATCGCCATTTTTATAGGGCGAGTTTTACGATCGAATAAATAGATCGCAGTGATAGTAGTTCGAGTAAAGGCAACTTTGTGTGAAGGTAAATATTATACAAAATGGCATCGGACAATGAATGTGAATATTTTAAATATGGAGAGATCCAAAAAATAGCATATAATACCTTATTATTTTATCTCACCACACAAGACGTCCAAGCGTATTAAAAAAAAGAAGCAAATCACCGGACAAAGCTTTCTTATAAAATAGCTTGCTGATTTTGATAAATTTTATTGATAATATGTTATTTTTGATGGATTAAATTTTACTTATTTCGCAACTGAAGACACAAACATAAGCACGTGCTTATCGGTCATCAGATATCACCCAAACACCTAAAGCGAATTTTGATTTAAAAACAGTTTGTATAATTAACTATTCCTGAAATGTTGAGGCAGAATTTGAGGATATCTTCAAAGATATTCTCAAGAAGATATCATGTAAGTTAGAGAAATTAAATCCGAATGTTTGGAAATATTCATTTTGACTGACTTTTATAAGGGACCGTCCTATATGTCTAAACTATTTACTCCTGTAGACACTTCTTATCTTGTAAAAGATCTATCAAAAGGTACTTTAATGAAATATATATATTCAATTTTGCTTTTAACTAATCCAATTGATTTTTGTAGAGACGCTTCATGATCTATTTGTTGGTGCTGGTTATATAAGAAGACCTTCAAAAGGATTAGTTCATTGGCTACCATTAGGTCTTCAAGTATTGAAATTAACAGAAGACGTCATCCGGAAAAACATGTTAAAAATTGATGCAAATGAAGTATCTTTATCATCCTTAAGCTCAAAATCTTTATGGGAGAAAACGGGTAGATGGGAAAATACAGAGTTATTTAAATTGAAAGACAAAAATAATTCAAGTTTTTGTTTAGCTCCAACTTTTGAAGAAGAAATTACTTGGCTAGTGAAAAATTCTGTAAAATCTTCAAAATTATTTCCAATACTATTATTTCAAATATCAAGGAAATATAGAGACGAATTACGACCGAGAGGTGGTCTGTTAAGAGCCCGTGAATTCACAATGAAAGATTTATATAGTTTCGATCTTTCTGAATCAGATGCAAAAAACACCTATAATAAAGTTAGACAATCATATAATGATATAATGAATGAAATTGGCATTGATTTCGTTGTTGCTGAGGCTGACTCTGGTTCAATTGGTGGTTCTTTATCCCATGAGTATCACATATTAAATGAGGAAGGTGAAGATGACGTATATAAGTGTAATCAATGTGATTATACAAGTAATGTTGAAAAGGCGACTTCTTTCCCTTCTAACGATGATGAGCATGTGCAAAACGCCGAGGTGGTTTATGGTATAACGAAGGATAGATCAACTTTAATTGCTTGTTATTATCCACCAGGGAAAACTCTCAACCCATTATTAATTAAACCAATTATACCTGATTTAGATACTGATGATCTATCTGTTAAATTAACAAATGATGGTGATCATATGGCATCATTTCTAACTAAAACTAATGATAGCAATTCTGATCTACTAACACACCGTCTGGTAAGAATAATGGATCCAAGAATTTCTAAAACTACTGATTTACCAGATTTACCAGGACAATTTCATAGAAGTAATACCTCAACATTAACGGATGAACCACTTGTTGAAGTTGAAGATGGTGATGCCTGTCCGAGATGCGATAATGGTATATTATCTTCTCATAAAGCAATTGAAGTTGGTCATACTTTTTACCTGGGAACAAAATATTCAAAACCGTTCAACGCCAATATCCAAACCTCTTCAGGAAATTTAAAGACCATTGAAATGGGATGTTATGGTATTGGAGTCAGCCGTTTAATTGCGGCAATTGCATCTGTCAAAAGAGATAAGTTCGGTTTAAATTGGCCCTTATCAATTGCGCCATACCAAATTGTCATTCTTAAATCAAACAATAAAAATGATGAAACAACAAAATATGAACTTAATTTATTAGAAAATTTAGCAAAGAAAGATATTAGGACAATTTATGATGATAGAGATCCACAATTAGTTCGATATGGTAAAAAATTTAAAGAATGGGGTCTTTATGGTATGCCGATTTATATTCTTTTTGGAAATAGTTATGAAAAAACAGGACAGGTTGAAATTGAATTTAGAGATGAAAATTTAGGAGGAAAATTACTGTCTTTACGAAAAAATGATCATGAGAATGAAAAATTATATGAGAGCTGGAAATGGAATATTGTTCCTGAAAATTCAAAGAAATACCTTATCAGTGCTGATAAAATTGAAGACTTTATCGACTTTGTTTTTAAAGTATCGAGATAAAAGATATAGATAATTTTAGAAAAACTTGACCCTTTTAATGTATATATCACATCAAGCGGAAAATCTTTATTGTATTTTATTTAATATTTAATATTTCACTGATACTTTAAAATTTGCGATCACAGTTTTATAAAATGAATTGTTATGGAACCTGCTAGTGGTTCATTAAATTAGACAAACACTGATATTTGGTCACTTAGTATGAACAATTTAAAGGGATCTCAGCGAGCTAATTGTTAAAAAAGTGATGTAATATTATTATATTAAATGTCCAAATATAGACTCAAAAGAACAAAAAGTGTTGAAGTCTGTATCACTCATACCACGAATACTCACTTCACAAAGTGGCCAAAAGATATTAACATATAAGCCAACCGTAGCGACGCAATAAAATCAAACTGAATAGCGAACTATCTGTCACCCAAACAGCGAACTAGTCACTCCACTAATGGCTAAAGTATATATATATATTAGACGAATTAGTTGACGAAATATACCCAAGCACAACAACTAACTAATTATTACCCTTAAGACTAATATTTAATTTCCAATAGGCCGAAAATACACATACTAAGTTGACGAAATGTTCCCTCCAATATGGTGAGCCCAACTGTATAAGTTTATATTTTAGTCCCATTTTCATTAAATATATTTTAGTTTAAAACAACAAAAAGAGCATTATTTATACACTTGTAATATATTAGCAATAGTAATAGTGGAATTCGCCATCACATTTTTATAGTTATAATATACGTTGAAAAGATAGTTAATTAATATAAATGAAAAAATTGAATTTAATCAGTGAACTTTTAAAGAATGCAACTGCAATAGGCGACAATTTTTAGTACTTATGTCCTAATATTATTGTATAAATTAGAACTACAAGTAATATTATATCATTAAGTTCTCAAGAAGATCATTTTCTCAATTTATCTTTAATATACAAAACTGACTTCGATTGGAGGATTACCTTCTAACAATTATTATTTTTTCCCTAATTTTCCAATGAAATGCGTAACAAACGCAGCAACGATAAAACCAATACTAGCTAATATAACAAGTAGAGGGTCCAAACTGATTCCCTGAGCTTCATCGGTAAATAACTCTAGAGTTGTGGCTGATGATCCTCCGGCACCTGCTTCCCGTGTTGAAAGAGGACGAACTGAAGCTTGGTTAGCCAGACGTTCTTGTTGAGCACGTCGACTATTAAACAATGTTAAAATAATTCTTTATGATAGGTGGTATTTCACTTATTATAACTTTATCTTTTGTTTCATACGTACCGAAGGGCTGACTTTGGTCCACCAGGAACTGAAGCTGAAGACTATAACAAAAATTTAGTTAAAACTAATAAAAATAATTAACGGTAAACATTTGTAGCATTTGAAATATATGTATCAAAGAGTGATCGTGGTTTTATCAATATTTCAATAAAATTTCAACTGCTGATTTCGTATAACTTTGTTAAACAGTTTTTCTTATTCTTCTTTTAAACAAGAAAAAAAATAAAAATATTTATGATTCAAATCAATAAATACAAATCGATATACTCGTTTCGAACAGTAGGAATATTCTTTAATAGTAAAATGTTATCAAATCAATCAGAAATTAATAACAAATTGCAATAGATGATTATTAAACGAAAAAAGAAAAAAATCTTTGATAACATATTTCATTTGAAAGTCTTCCACAAGAGAAATCAAATCGACTCATACCATTTTAGTTATATTATAAAGAAGTTAAAGAAATGATGGATTTTTTAGATTTTATGCCAGAGTGTTGAAAAGTGGTTAGACATTGGTGGAGAGGCAGGGTAACTGTCACTAACAAAAAAAAAAATTAAGTTTCTGAACACTTTGATGTCTCAATTCTTTCATAATTTCTGATGATCTTTTGCAATTAATTTTAAATATGTCCGTTCACTAAATTTCTTCATTCTATAACTAAATAACATTGTTCAAGAGATGTCTAAGTTATACCTACTCGCTATTTACAGATCTAGATTATAATAAGTCTGGGGGTTTTTATTCAATTCATTTTTTATGACAATCAAGTGGTAGGTTACACAAATAAACGTATTGTTACTGCAACATGGAAATGTGGCACAGGTTTATACTCCCACTCATATCCAGCTAATCTCTTTAAGACATAGTTCGGACCCAGAATATTTTATATTAACAAAAATACCTATAGTATATTGCCCAAATAACTTCTATTATTATAAAACAACAATTGCAATAAACTAACCAAAATAAGCTAACAAAGCAAAGCAAACAAATAAAAAATATATGTTAAAACAAAATTGTATACACGATATTAATTGTATGTATATCCGAGCTTAACAAGGCATTTCATAGGAAAGAAGATGTAATATGAAAAGACAGCAGAGCTAAATCTTCAAGTTAAACAAGCAGCTGTAATAAATGTAATTAAAACCCCGTTAATTTTCTGATATCAAGTTAATTATTTGGTTATGCTGTTGTATTTTCTTTGTCATTTGTGTTTGTACCTTTTCCTACTACATTGACTTTAACTTCATCTGCTTTATTCTTATCAACCGGCTGACTTGGTTTACCACCAGCCTCTAATTGTAGCTGTTCCTGAACTCGTTGTGCTGCTTCTAATAATCTTCTAACCGGTTCAAGGTATGTTTTTGGAACATAACCGGTCTTTCCATCTCTAGTTCTAACTTTCCACCATTGACCTTCACCTCCAGCTGGATCTTTTCGAGATAATAATGCTACTAAATCTCCCTTCTGTACAGTTAGTTCAATTTGGGGATTTTCAGCAACAAAATCATATTGAGCTCTGTAAAATTCCAAATGAGCTGGATCTATATCGCCATTCATTTGCTGTTGTAGTTGAAGTTGTTGTTCTGGGGGGATAGGATTTCCATTTTCGTCAAATTGCATATTTTTACTGGCGATTGATTTAATTATTCGATTTATTAGGTAAGGGAATCCGAAAACTGCAACTATGAAAAATATCAGTGGCTTAAATGATGGGCGTGTTCCATCGGGAGAACCAGGTGAAAAATTTGGACCACCGGTAGCCTTTTTAGCCTCAAATTTTGCAAATTCTGATTTGTCTAGTTTAACATCAGGAACATATTTTTTACCAGTAATTTTGCATAAAAGTTTTTTGATCCATCTCATTACCGTAAATATTCCAAGTATTGAGCCTAACATATTTTTTAGATTACCAAACTGTTCTGCTACTGACATCATTGCGAAAAAACTTGAGTGTGTGGCCATATAAGTTGATTCCATCATTTGGGCTAAACCTGTAATAGCGCCAACTATTCCTTCCAACAGTTGAAAGGCAGCAGCGGTGCTATTTGCTATAGAGTTTAAACCATTCTGACCTTGAGGGTTCATTCCATTCATTGGTCCTCCAAAACCACCTCCATACCCACCTCCATATCCTCCCATTCCTCCGTAACCCCCAAGACCACCATAACTACTATACCCTCCATAGCTGCCATAACCACCACCAAGCCCGCCACCTAGACCTCCGTATGAGCTATAGCCACCTAGTCCGCCACCTAGACCACCATAAGTGGATCCATAACGATTGTAACCAGAAGAAAAGGGTGATCCATAAGTAGAATTTCCATATCCCGTAGATCCATAAGATGAGTATGGGTTTGTACCGTCCAGTCCCATGGATGAAGTGGAAGTTGTGAGCGATTCAGGTCGCTGGGGAATGGACGAAGACGCATTTGAAGACGAAGTTGAGTCAGACATGTGTATTGTGGAAGTTGAAGAGACAGAGGATGGTTGGCCTTGAGCTACTGCCTGTGATGTGCCGGATGAAACTTCCCACGGTTTTGGACGAGGAACTGACATTTGGAGCTAGAAATGTTTAAATTTGCGCTCACAATATCCTCGGCACAACGCGGGGAGGTCACGTGAAACACATGCAGATTATGCGGCCAGTTATGTGAGTTGATTTGTCAGCACTATGCGTGTTTATTAGTAATACGTTGACTATATAAGATCTTACAAACAAGAATATTGATACTAACCCACAAATTTAAACAAACTAGTGTACTTAATAAATATCAAATGATTAGATATAATTAGCACATTGTGTCTGTTTTCGTTTGAAGTTTTATATTCAACAACTTCTCATGAAAATCCCCTTCTTTATGAGCTTTCTGTAGTATCCTAACTTGCTTATCAGTAAGCGGTATTTTGGCCTGTTTTTCCAATTCAGCTTTTGTTAATGTTTCCTTGTTATTTGAATCGACTTCTTGTTGTAATAATATTAATCTTTTAGCTTCACTTTTATGCTTTGTTTGAATTCTTATTATAAATGGAGTTCCCTCTGATTTATCAGGTGTTGTAATTGCATTCAATTGTGTCGATTCTCCGGGGTCTTCGATTTTAAAGAATTCCCCAGTAGATTCTATTTTCCAGGTTGTACCAAGTTCATTTTCATTTTCATTATCAGGTATTAAAGTAAACATTTCTTTTGGTCCAATAGCTTCTGCAGTTCCATCAAATTTACCAATACTTTTAGAGTAGGATAAATATTTCCCAAATGTTGTTAGAAGGGCTATTTGAATATCTTTCTCACTTGATTTCTTATTCTCGTTTGATATTATAGATTGTTTTGTGCTAGCTAGTATTGAAGTTAACGGAATGACAACAAAGACCTGCTGGACTGATGTAGGTTCGGTGCAATGCATAGGAAGATTATATATAGTTGAGTCCTGTCCTGCTGGTGGGAAATTAGTAGAATGATCAGAAGGTATAAAGTCAATATGTTTTGATTTTAAAATATGAGCTTTCCCTGTTGGATCGATCGCTATAGATGCAACAGATGATTCATTCAGTAATAATTTATTATTCATATCACTGATATCATCTTCATCCTCTAATTTAACTCTTGTATTAGATTTGTCTATATTTCTTGGTGAAGTAAGAAAAGTCAGCAGCAATGGTCCTTCGATGTCACTTTTGTTTGTCGCAGTTGTCCAACCATCAAATGTAACTTCAGTACCTACAGATGAATCATTTTCACTCTTTTGTTTTTTAGATTTATTACCGTGCTTACTAGAATGTGTTTTTCTTTTGTTTTTCTTTTCTCCTTTAAACGATAATTTACTGACCATATCAACTACTGAGAATTTGGTGTGATATTGTGGTGTAAGGATGAAAGTTAGATGGAGCGCAAGAAAAGATCAATATCGATGGTGAAAGATATACAAAAGGCTTAAGATAAAAGAATTGGGAATTTAAAAGCAGTAGAAACAAAAATATTAAATAGTAATATATATAATCGTCTCTTCGGATTAATTGTAAATTATTTTCAAGTTAAAGATTGGTACGCATATCATTATTACTAAAAGCACTAATTATGGACTATTACACAGAATCGGGCCAATAAGTGTAAGAAGTGTGGCACTCTTTTCTAAGTAAGTACTATTTATTTTGTGAATTTAGTCTCCTTGTCATAGTGCTCATATCGTTCCAAGATTTAGTTCTCCTCGCATTGTACAATTGTTTTTTCTTTGTATCGGTTGATATTGAGAGGAGTCCAAAATTATTTTTTCGACTGTATAACATTAACGTTACACACAAAAAAGTAGAGAATTTTCTTACATTAAGATTAGAATATAATAATAACTTTTATTCATTGTGTCCGTTTTATATTTTAGCTATAAGAATATTAAACACTACCTAATAATGCAACAAAATGTCCGTGTTTTTATATCCATCTGTTAAAATCAAAATGTATCAGTGAAAAATAATAACGTATAAAATTTTTCTCTATAACGACTATAAAAGCCATATCACTTAAACTATGATGCTTCATAAAATCTTTCTTTTTGATTATTAAATGCTTCTGCTGAAAAGTTCAAAACAGCAGACCCACTAATTCCAATTCCTCCATCTTCATTTATGTCATTTTTAGATTCTCCCAGGTTTTTGATCATATCATGTAATCCATCACATATTAAAGCAATTCCTGATGGTTCAGATCCATGAGGAAGAATAACGTCGGCATATTCTTTAGTCTATAGAAAGTAGTTCATTAGTTCATTAGTACATTAGTACATTAGTACATCCTTAATTATAAAGATAGGAGCTTAGTAGTTGTCAACTTACCGGGAATATAAATTCATTCATTTCTGGTTTGCAATATTTCACATACTATATAAATGGTTAGGTATAAGTTGATTTCAATATCTTATCTGTACTTACATTATCCAGCAGTCCAGAAAGATTGAAACCCTCATTCATATCATCTCTTAAAACTAATATAATTGTAAATTAGTACTTAAAGTAATCAAACAGTATCTTATAGATAGAATTCAGAGTCATTAATAATGCTTACTCCACCTCGATAATCTTGTATCAGCATCACTATCAACAAAAATCTTCATGACAGAAAGGTCCCTTAATCCTTTATTATATAATGCATATAGACCTCTAACTAAAATCACTAGCGGTCGGGCATTTTCTTTTTTTGCTTGTAATAGATCAGATTGTATCTTATCAAAATCATACCGACCTGTTGTTTTTACCACAAATGGTTAGTATATCAATCAAGAAAATGTTAGCTGATCATAATATTTAGTACTCATACCTGGAACAGCAATTTTCTTTTGCTTTAGTATCCTTTGTTCTTTCGTATCTTCACCATTTACTTCGCCCATTAGGTAGTCCTTCATATTAATGTGTTGAATTGAAAATTGGTTGCCTTTTTCTAATTTTCGTAGTTGTGTTTCTAAGTCTTTACAAACAGTCATCTATTCAGCAATTAGAATACCTAGCATTAACCGAATATGAGCTCATAATTTACAAACCTTTCCTGCACAGTGTCCACCTCCTACTAGAACGATGAATGCTTTTGTCATGATCGGAAATGGTTGTTATATTCTTTTACTTTGTTGGTCGTTTAATTTAAACCAGTAATTCTATGAAAAAGTGTGGTAGTAAACAGTGCAAAAAATACAAAATTTAAGTTCGACACCAAACAATTATTATTACAGAATAGTTAATTCCATTATTCACAATTAACCTTATATACGTATCATACTTAACAGTAAATAACAATATAATATAAATACTAGAATTAATGTATAACTTTCAGTTTCATTGCTTATAAATAGAAGCAAAATTTTACATTGTTTAGTAAGATCTAGAGCTAATATGCTTAACTAGACAACAAATTGTATTTATTACGGATTTTATGTTTGAAAAGTGCGCGAATTGTAGTAGTCTCAAGTGACGATTTTAATTTTCCACCTTTATAATAATCCCAGATTATCACAGTTCTTACAAGCTCATAATTAACTTAAGTAAATCCTTCATTTCTTCTTAACTTTTTACGAATATTCGACTCGTCTTGTACATCTCTTTCTGACTTCCTTCCACTTTTCTCGCCCTCATCATCTTCACTAAAAAAGTTTTGATCAATTTCAGAATCCTCCTCTTCATCATCCTCATCTCTAATACGAGGACCCCAGATACTAATCTTTCCATCTACAGTACCAGTATAGTATTTAGCTGATCCCAATCCTCTATACACAATATTACAGCTTCTTGGAGCTGTTACTCCTTGTGTTAATCTTTTACACAATTTCCCATCAGTTGCTGTAAATATCAATACTTCTCCGGAATTAGAAGGGAACAGTAAATATTGTTCTTCTGTTTCTTCAATCGGGCTTAAAATAGGATCAAGATTCTGTAAATGTTTATTTTTTACCAAAGGTCCAAAATTTACTTGCTTATTTACACCACCAATTGGTGCCAAATCCCACACTCTAATTTTGTCATCTATTCCTGTACTGATTAAATGAGAACCATCGTCAGCCCAGCATAATCCATTAACAGCCCCAGCATGAGCTTTTACGCGTGGCTTTTGAGAATACTTATCACTCCTGTTAATATTACCATGAACTATAGGAACAGGTGTTCTTTTTTCCTTCACTCTATGCATGTCAAGGGCACAAACACAACTTTTACTTCTTCGAATATCCCATATTCTCACTTCACCATCAGACGAACCAGATGCAAAAATAAATGAATCAATTGGAGACCATTTTGTAGAAAGAACTGAGCCCTCATGTCCACTTATTGTTTGAGCAGAAGAAGCACTGCGTAAATCAACCAATCTGATGAATGAATTTTCAGATCCAACAGCAATAGTTGAATGTTGTAATGTTTTTGACATATCAAAAGAATATATTTTAGCGTTTACATCAAATTTATATTCTTCACTTAGTTGATTTGTATCCCATATCTTCAAAGATTTATCAAATGAGCCAGTAACAAATAAACCAGTATCGGATGGCCACCATTGAACTTTCGAAACACCAAAATCATGGCCTTCTTTTCGACGAATTTGACCAACCATTTCATATTTCTCATCATCGTATTCTGATTTCTTAGCGGTTGATTCTAAATCCCATAATTGAATACTCGAGTCTGCATTACCAGAAAGAAGATATCGATAGTCAGTTTGTTCTAATGATAATGAATTTACTGCATGTTCACTAGTATCTCTAGGAAAATATGGTGGGTTTGAAATATATGATAAAGACGAGTAAAGATATTCTATCCTTGCAAATCTATATTGAATTGGGGTGATTATTCCCAGCTCCCGATCACGTAAAAGTGCCGTCATTCATGCCTTATCAATATTATAAAAATATGTTGCTGACACTATGATGGAGCGCTTCCTCAACTTCTTGTGCACGTGAGGTGTTAGGCCGTTTTATTAACTTTTTAAATATCAATTTCGACTCTATTAATACATATATATATATACATATATAATAAAGGAAATGTAAGCTATTTCGTATACGTATACGATATTTCTCTTGAAGTACGTATTATTGTTTGCCATTAATAATTATATTATAAAAATCTATTTATCTAAATTCTATGTATAAGTCCTATGCTTTAAAACCAAAAAAGTCAAACCTAAATAAATTAAATGCCCTTAATTATATGTGGTATAATATAATCGCGAGAATGGATTTCAGTTGGAACAATATTGCAATATATAACCATTCCAATTCTGTTATGCCAACTTAGACATTCCAATATAACCATTCTTGACGGAAATTTATATGCATAACATATAACATTCAAATAAGCAACATTAAAATGTAACTATGTAAAACAAAAATATAGAAACTGCAAAAAGAGAATCAAGGCAAAAAAATTAGAAAAACTTCAACAACGTTAACTGTAAAGAGTCAAAACAGAAAAACAGCAATCAACAAATGCAAACCAGCTCAAAATAAACAAGTGAGATATCGACTATAATAAGTCATTACAATGCAATTTATCAAACACTAATAGAAATAAAATAAGAAAAAATCAGGATGCAATGAAAAAGATTGATAGGAATTTTAAATATAAATAATGATAAATTTTTTAATTTTAAACAGCGGTTGAAACAGACAATTTCAACATTGTCTTTTTATCTGAATTTGTAGTTGAATTAACTTTTGAAAGTGTTTTTTGATACTTGTTCTTAAGAATTAACGGAGGGATTATCGTATTATCCTTTTGATTTTCAGAGACTTTTTGTTTTTGAGAAAGAGTTGGTGAAGTTGAAGGGGTTGTATAAGCAGATGTGTTGGTACTAGAAGAACTTTGTAGTGATCCAGTAGAATCTATTATGAATTCGCCATCGATGTCTTCATCCATATCAGAAGTAAATTCATATTTTGAAGTGTCTGTGGAACCCAAGTCTAAATCTTGGTTATCATCTTCGGAATATTTGGAAAAGGATTGCCAATTTGGAGGAACTTTTTCACCCTGACATCTTGCGAAATACCGTTGATAGGGACACTGGGACCAATGTTGTTGAGACATTTCGATATTTTCTTTCTTTGGCAGGGGTATAGTACTGCTCAATTTTAAGTTAAAGGGCGATACAGTAAGCGTAAATCTAAATCAGGTAGGATAAAAAGGTAAACCAAGAGGTGGAAAGGAAAATGCTCCGAGCACCTCGATCTAAACACCAAAAGAAATAAAATATAACAATAAAAGAGAAAGAAAAAAAGGAAGTTAATAGATATTTATATCTTTGTGGTTTTAGCTGTAATTTTATAATTAACATTTTTTTTGATATATGAAAGCATCGCGTGCATTTGACTCATACATAATTATACGTGGAATCAAAGTTTTTGCATATTATATTTAATCGTTTTTTTAACAGTTCGGTGTGTGAAATAAGGCATCTTCGATGACCTTATAATTGGATCTAGATTATAATCATTTATACTCATATTTTATTGCAATATTGTTATTTTTCCTTTAATTATATTTCACTAAGGTTTGTCTCAGTTTTTGTCTTATCTTTAATGGGCTAAAACGGTCCATTCTTATCGTACAATTTATAATTAATTACATCTGAAAATTTCAAATTTAAATGCAGAAAAATCCTATTAATAATCGACGAGTCTACTATATTACCAATACACAATTATCATACTACAGTGCAAATGAAGGTACAAACTTTTGTCTCAAAGGCAAGTTAAAATGATTTGTCATATTCTATTTAGTTTCTATAATAAACATTCAAAAGGTTGAAACGGATATTTGAACAATACAATAGAAATAAACAAGGCGGCATATCGCCCTATTGATTGCCTTTAAGTTAAGCAGCAACCCTTTCGGCTCCACTAAGTCTAACAGCTGCCCCATATTTCTGAAGTTTTGTGAGTAAGACATCCCCCTGCTTAATCAACAATTGATATTGTGCATTCTTGTTGTCAGGTCTGTTTGTTTCCACAATGCCTAATGAAGGAATGTCAGCCATGGATCAAAAATTATTCTAAAAATATAAAAGACTTACCATTAACACGGTCAATAACACAATTTAATCTCTTGTTTGGAATAAATCTTGCAAGATCACTAAAAGTTTGTTAGTAAAAATGATTAGTAATTAATAATTAGAGATCCAATATCACACTTACTTGGTAAGAAATTCCACACTGATACCAAAAGCATCAGCCATGGTTTTCAAACTCAAAGCTTTATATGACTCAAGTAATTGAGCATATCCTTTTATCCTCATTTCACGAACATAATATTTGCTATGTGGTGCCAAATATCTAGAATAAATTAATGTTTGATCATTAAACTCAACAAGTGCCCTAAAATATGTAGCATAATCACAAGTATATAATGCGTTGGTTAATGTTACAATTGGCTCTAAAGATTTGGCTGTAGATAATAGTGAGAGAATCTCTGGTGAATCAACAATTTTGTTCTTTAGGTCAACACGTCCAAGACTGAATGCTCCAGCAACAACAGCAAATTCGGCAATTTGTTCATATGTTGTTATTTCAGTTGATGTGAAAGTAGCCAAAGAATCAATAAGTAATTCAGCAGCTTCATTGAATTTACGAATCGATAGTAAATAGAGACCATGATATGTTTTGAATCTATTTCTTCTCTCCCAATCACCACCCCTATCAATATATACTTGAATTTCATCCAATTGCTTTTTAATAGTTGGTTTATCATCATAGAAGAATGCAATCCTGGCTAATGTCAATGAAATATCAATCTTGGCTCCAGTACTAGGAGCTATAGCTAATGCCTTTTTAAGTGTAGTGACGGCATTTGCTCGGTCTCCAATTTTAGCATAGTATTCGCCGAGTTTAGTTAGCTGTTGTGATAATTCGAGTTCTCCTTCATCTTCATTATCCTTATTTTCGTCCTTCTTTAGGGTGGCAATTTCAGTCTCATTATCAACCACAATTGAATCGTATAAAATTTCATCCCAAGGAAGGATCGTGGGTAAAACTTCCTTATGCAGTGACCAGTAGAGCGGACCAAGTCTTTCCTTTTTAATCTCTGTCATTAATATCTCTAGAGATTCTTTATGGTGTTTACTCAAGGACTCATTTTTTAGAACAAATATATGTTGTGCAAGATTGAAATCCGGTATTGGTGCAGCGACACTTGTATCCTCTTTGCCACTCATTATTGTATTGTGATCAGTAAAATATTAAAGATTCGAATGATGTTAGAGGTTTTATTGATGTGATGCTTAGATCCGCTGTTGAATATAAAGTGCTGTTATTCGGAGCATGCTGAAATATACATATTAAGTAAACACCAGCACGAAGTGTCTTCTTATTTTCGGTGATCAATAATGTTTAATTTTAAAATATCACAAGAATTGAAAATGCTGTTGGGTTTTAGTCAGATTTTTTCAAGACTAAATTTTTCACTTCTTTATGTATTGAATTAAAAGTGTTTAAAGTGGTTATAACATATGAGTATACTGCTTATCTAGAATCCGACACTGCCCTTTTTAAACATATCGAGGTTTATCACATACTTATCGATAACATTAAATTTATTATACCGTATAATATACCTACAAATAACTTATTTGCAAATATACAAATAGTGTCGCAGATCATGGCTAAACTTTCTTTTTACTCGTTTTGTGTTTTAGATCGAAAAGAAATTAATATTTAATAATTAACTGCCATGGGATTCTCGTCCTCAAAACAATCTGACCTCACGTCTTCCCAAAACCACAATTCAAAATCAAAACGCAAAACGAGATATTGTGAGGCTTGTGGAAACTTCATATCCGGCCAGTTAGTGCAAGCCCTGAATGCCACCTATCATATCGACTGCTTTAAATGTAATGATTGTGGTGCTCTATGTTCTTCAACATTCTTCACTCATCAATTAGCAACCTCTGAAAAACTTGATGGTACTGAAAAAGTCGATTCTTCGACAGTCATACCTTTATGTGAATATGATTATTTCAAAAGATTGGATCTCATATGTTATTGCTGTAATACTGCTATACGCGGTATTTATATCACTGCGCTTGACAGAAAGTACCATCTAGAACATTTTTCATGTTCTACATGTCATAACATAATTCCATCAGATAAATCATTTTATGAACATGATGAAAAAATCTATTGTGAATACCACTACTCAACCTTATATGCTTCAAAATGTGAAGAGTGCGGGGACTCTATTTTAGGCCAATTTGTTGAGACTGGAGGGGGTGGTGGAACTCAATATTGGCATCCCGAATGTTATATGGTTAACAAATCTAAAAAACTAGAGCTTTAGACATGCTTTTTTATTGCTGAAAAATTGGGCTCGTGGTGTTGAGGAGTTGGTCAATGTATGGAGTCTGTGGACTCGTAAGTTATTTAATTGATTTAAATTTACCCTATAGTTATAAATTTACGAAATTGCGAACGGTTAAATGAGTGATGCTTAAATATTTATATGGGTATACACTTATAATCAAAATAAAATAGATAATGATGCAAAAAGAATGGCTAAAAGGGTTGTAATCTTAGTAGCCCACCAAACGTGCTGAACAATAAAAGGACATAAGCTGTACTTATACTCCCATTTACGTTCAAGTTCATTCCAATGCGCATTAAACAGACCAGTATTCCCTCCAAATTCGCCCATTTGACTCCGAACTGTTATTTCTTTGACAATTGTGTTTTCATTTGTTTCTTTGGATGGAACCCAAAGATTTGATTCTTCATTAAATGAAAAAGTATTAAGACATCCCTCATGATCATGCCCAGTAAGAATTGCACCAGGCTTCTTATTACCAAAGATCATATTCATAACCTTTTGACTCGTTCCTTCGCTTAAAAAGTTTTGTGATCGTAATTTACCGATATGATATGAATATTGTGTGTCATCACCATAGTAGATTATCTCAGGACCATCCATACAAAAGCCTTCTGGTTTATACATTGGTACATGGGTGATCAAAACAGTAGAACCAGGGAAATTACGTGCCTCAAGTTTTTCGAGAAAGCTCCAGATTTCTGTTCTAAATTCTTCTTGCAATGCAGGACCATCAAGGATTAAATCATTAAGAATGACAATTCTCCAAGCATGAGGTGTACCTACTCCATATTCAATCCAATAGTTATCTTTTCCAAAAATGCTATCGTACCTTGCCATATGTTGCCACGTAGCATCACCAGCATATCCAGTATCATGATTTCCAGTAATGTTGATAAAAAGAGGGAACTCAGATGAAAAATCAGTTAGATTGTTAGATCCCCAGAAATAAGTATCATTATAATGATAATCAGGATTTGTGTCCGCTTGTGTTCTCTCCAGATATCCAACCCAATCAACAGCAGGATTTCCTTTCTTTTCCAGTTCATACGTCATTTCAATCAATTTATCATTCACATCGCCTGGTTGGGGATATAATCGAGTCATTAATCGCCGACAACGTCTATAAAATTCATCATCTCCAATCCATTGAGAAGAAAACAAATCACCCATAATAGTAATAATTTCGGGACTTAATCGTTCCTTAATGATACTGTGAATATGCCCAAGATAGAAATCATTACCAAACATATCAAGCCGAGTCAAATATGGAGTTTTCTTCCAAGCTCCCCGGATTTGGGGGTCTCCGAACAATGCAAAACGGATGTCTTTGACTGGCTTCTCATCCACAGGTTCTTCCTTGATAATGTGAGAGTATAATGAGAATTTCTTCAATGCTGAAATAGATAAGTCAGCAATGATGTCTGAACGTGGGATCTTGAACTGGTCTAACCAATTTTCAATTTTTCCAGTTGGTGAAACTATTTCTTCGTCAAAATTAGCCCATGAACATTCTTTTGGGTGAAATGAAGGATAGAAATATATGTAGAAGTTCAAAATTAACGAAACACTGAAGAGAACAAGTGCAATTGTTCGTATTATTGATACCATAGTTCCTCCTGTTTATTTATTTCAGGGAGGATCCGTTGACGTAGATTACTAGGTTACTAGCTACAGTATGTTATGGATGATGTGTTGGATAATATAATTATAACATTAGTTATAATCTGGGACTTCCTTAATATAAAGAAAGTAAATACCCAATATAGAATAACATCATTTAATTAAAGGTGATTCAGGCTATAGATTTACCAACCCTCACTCTCTATTAATATTCAACAATTGCTGTTCAAACAATTGCAACGTTCAACAAATTTAAAGAACACGATTACGTTTGCGACGTCCACTTAATCTGGCTCGAGCTGGGAGTTTTGGATAGATATCCTTTTATTACTAATTGATCTAAAGTCAATCGAAGTATATAACTAATTATAAGGTATATAAGTTAGTGTTTTATATACAAATTATTTTAGATTACCATAACTGCTCAGTCCGACTTATTAAAAAATTAAAATACAGGTATATGTAGTCTTTTAGTGACCCTATGAAGGAATATTATCCGCGTTTGGCTTTTGATGTCATTATATATTTCAGTCCATTACAAAGATCAAGGGGCAAGGGATAAGTTTTGCCTGCTAAGCTGTAGCCCTCAGGAACAACTTTAACGTTCCATTTTAACATTTCAGATTTAGGTGGCTTAATATATAGCCAAAAATACCCTGGTGCATCAGTGTTAATAGTAAATCCATAATAGGCTCTTGAAGGATTGGCCTTCTGGAATTGGTGAATCTTTTCTTTAAGGGTTTGTTTATCCGAGTAGGATTTTTCATAATATGCTAGTTCATCCACCTTTTTGGCCATAGATTTAACATGATAAAGTATTAGCTCGTCGAGATCAGAATATTTTTTACGATCGACTTCTAATATTTTACCTATTGTATACTCGTTTGGCTTATCATGTTCCAAAACATCTAGATGTTGATATAAGTTTTTATCAACTTTCCAGGTAATTGCAAGATGATTTAGACCACGAGACGATGGTCTAATAACAACATCTCCTCTTTCAGAATGTTCCAAGAACTTTTCGGCCTGTTTAGAACTGAAGTTTCGGAAAAGAGGATGCTTGATAACACGACTTGAACGTTGCTCTGCTTGTTTTTTAATAGCTTGTTTATTACGATCATCTTGCTCAGCATGAAAGTCCCACAGACCTGTATCTCTGAAAACTTGTCTTCTGGTGTTTCTTCTTGCATCATTAACCTCTCTTTCCAACGCACTCAATTCAGCAGTAAAAGCACGGCGATCAATACTGAGAACTTTGGCGGAAATAGTTTGATTGTTATGGAATAAGACAGAAGGATGTCTGTCCCGAAGGTTTTCAGACATATTTCTTTGGGTAATATTCCCGTCAATCATACACGATAGACGAACAGATAAAAATTTACTTTCAATTCTTCTGATTTGAACAGGAACAACCATACCTTCTGATAAAGTATCATTTGTTTCCCCTGTTAGTAAAGTAAATACCTCTGATTCCGACAAAATATGATAAGGAGATCGTTCTTCTTCATAATGACTTTGAAGTTCTTCTTTGATCAACTCAAGATTTGATCGCTTCTTGATATTGATTTTTTCATACAACTCTTTGCTATAACCAGATAATATTAGATCATTTAGTTTTCCAGCATCATCGTTGATAAGTTGAGCAATGACCCCTTTGCCAGCTTCAACATCCAGAAGATCTTCCTCATCAAGATCTAAAGCATCCGCAGCCATCTTCCTTGCCAATTCGTAGTCCTCTGGGTGAATCCGAGTGGCATCTAACATTTCTGTCTCTTCATTTTTAATTGATCTATTATCATAAGGGATCCATAAGAAACTTGAGCAATTCATGAAAATATTTTTGGTCGTAATATGAGCGATGACCAACTCTGCTCTACTGGTGAGAACTGACCCACGGGATTGGATACCTTGAAGAATTCCAGATGCTTTTCTAGGACCTAAACCTGCAACATATTGTAAAGGAGCAGCATGATATGAAGATTTGACCGCTCTATTTATATCAATACCGACCGTATTCACTATATCGACTAAAACTGTCTCAATTGCTTCCTGCAGTTTTTGGGGATTTAACAATGCCTGATTTGGATGGAAATTAATGTTAACTATTTCATGCCCGATATTGGCATACTCCAATAATGGAGATTGAAGATATCTAGCCAATGCAACACAATATCGTCCTAGTACTGGCTGACCCGGAAATTCTGAAATTGCTCTATCTGAGTTCTGGAATAATCTTGCAATCTCGTCTTGTACCCATACAAGTGGAATTGGAGCTTCATTTTCATGTTCAGGGTGAACCTTTAATTCCTCCTCAGTAATAATCTCACTTATAATACCATGTAGTCTGTTTGCATTAATGTTAAATCCTGAAATTCCAATAACATCTGGTTTTCTTCTATTCACTAACTCAACAAAAGCTTTTCGAAATTCACCAGTTTTTGGATCATCGTCAAATTTAATATGCTCAAGAACATTATAGTCTTCATCAATGAAAGTAGACAATACTGCATCTTTCTGAAAGTCACCAAATCCAGAAGAAATAGAAAGTACCCGTGGAACTGTACCTAATTTGTATCCAGCAGGTTTGAATGGTGCATGGGATATTTTCTCTGTAACAGCTTTTCTTACGTCAAACAACAACTGTCTTTCGCAGACTCGTTTCAAGTCTTCCTTGATGTTTCGAGACATCAAGCTTTCAAGTTTCTTCTGTGAAATCTGGAAAGATCCAGTTCGAAGTTTATTCCAAGAATCCGGCACAAGCCCACGGTTATCAGAGGTAATTGCTTTAGAAAAAATATCTTCCAAATTCATACCTTTTGGTAAATGAACAATCACTATTACTAGACCCTTATATTCTGCCTCAAGCATTTTTAAATATTGCTCTGGGTGACCGCGCAAAATTTCGAAGCTAAGATTAGCAGCATATTTGAAGTTAAAATAAGGGGACTTTTCATCGATTTTGTTACGGCCTTTTTCAGTTAGGGTAATACTGACAACACTATTACTATCGTAAAGGGATCTGATCGAACGGCGTATTTTAGGGTTGTGAAACAATTCTTCTGCAAACATCTGTTTTACAGCATCAACTGCTTGTTCTGTCTTGTGAAACATAGTATCTTCGGATTCAGAAATTTCATCGATCATCTCAGTTGGCGTTTTTTCAGCATCAGTAAGATGATTTTTAGTAAATCCAGAAGATATATTTTCAGCAACCTCATTTGCTGTTATGCCAATAGCTCTAACCAAATTATAGAGTTTATCATTACGGATTCTTTCAAATAAACCAAATCTACTGTGTCTCTTAGAATTTTGATCATTTAGTGTTCTTAAGAGACCAGAGTATTGAAACTGTAAATAATCAAATAAATCTTGAAACGATAATATATCACCAGAAACAACATTTTCTTCAACATAAATTTCATCTTCTTTCTCAATTGATTTGTAAAGTTTCTCAACTGTTCTGCGTTTCTCCAAGACAGCATGGTATTCAATATCTAATTGTAAAAGCCTCCATAAATCACTACATTCAAGTAAAGTAATGGGTGAATCTTCCCCTTTTAAAAGCATCGTATAATCTCGACGGTGGTACCAAATAAAGGGAACTTCCAATTTCTTTTGAATCAAAAAGTCAAGAATTATTTTACAAGCTTCAAACGTTGGCTGCTTTAGGTCAAGAGAGTCATGAGTAAAATTCCTCTCGCGTATAAAAGTAGAAGCTACCCATTCTTGTTCTTCCTCAAATTCCTCTGGGGTTAGATTATAGCCATCTTTGAAAGAAGCCCGTAGAGCCTGATATCGTTCTGGAACATCTAGCACTCTAATAGTGTTATCTTCTTCTGTAAGCATTCGCTCTTTTAATTCACTCGGTTCAAACACATCTTGTAAAGCAGGTGCATTATTCTCATTGTCTTCGTCTATTGCTTCCTCTCCGTAGTCTCCACTATTTTCGACATTTAATGCCCAAAGATATTCCTCACCATCACCAAAAATATCGTATAGTTCTCCTAATTTATCATTGTCAATATTTCCAAACTGGCTGCTTAGTATTCCCGAGCGCATTTTTTGTTCTCTACGGCGAATTTCTTCTTCTTCTCTTTCTCCGTCGTCATCTGAAAATTCATCTTCTTCAATAAAACCTGCAAATTCATCCATAATAGCACGTCCATGTCTAGCTTTCTCGGCCCTATTATCGTCTTCTTCGTTGTCATCAGAAAATATATCATCAAGGCCTCTGTGTTTAGTCTCCGATTCCTGTTCGGCACGCTTTAAACGTTTGAATTTTCGCTGTTTGATTAATCATTAGTAACATAATATAAATATTAGGAAAACAATATCGCGCTTTACAACATACTTTCACATCGTGATCAACTCTTCCACCTGTGTTTTCAATAAGAAGGTCCAAATCATCCTCATCAAGCTCATTTCTAGGATCGACTCTTGGTTCTTCCGCAGATTCTCTTCTTCTCTTCTTCTTCTTCTTCTTTCGATGTTTTTTCTTAGGAGCTTCATGTTCATCCTCGTCATCCTCTTCATCATCGTCAACAATGAACCCATCGCGTACCTAATCGAAAAATTAAGTTAATATGGAAGTGTATGAAAAATGTGAAAAATACACATACAGCTTGTAGTTGCTCTTCATCTTCTTCCTCTTCTTCCGAGGAGTCATCCGTGTCATTGTTACGACCACTATCCCTTTCATCATTATCAGAAATATGGTCTCTTATCTCCGAGTCATCATCAGCGCTATTATAAGACATTTTTGGTGTGGACAAAAATAATCAAAATATTGAGTAAAAACAACAACCTATAACAGGTTCAAAATTTCAAGGTATAGTGAACACAGTACTCTGTTAATACCAAGCAAGTTAAATTAATCTAGGACAGCAATATTAATAGCTTGAAGTAATGTGTTAGCTAATTATAAAATTGTTTGATGAAATGTGTGATGTTTTTAAAATGGGGAGTACAAATTATAAGAGTAGTACTGACGGGTAACAGACCCAGTTTAAAAAAGCAACGCCATTATAATAATTAACACTAACATCAAAGGAAGAGTATTCCCAGCTGTAGCAACAGAGTAGAGAAAACAAAACATTTTATTTATATATATATATTTATAGATGCACAAGTATAATATATATAATATTAATATAAATAATTAGTATTAATGAGATTTGTGTGATTTTCATCCCTCCGGATTCTAAACCAATATATAATAATATATCAGTTTCTTAAATGGTTAAAGAAAAATTTTATATCGAATTATGGACCATATAAATTATTTTTTGTTTGTTGTGCTTTCATTGATCGTGCCTTCATATTTTCAATTCTAGCCTTCAACTGACTAGTTACCTCTGAAGCTCGTCTCCAATTGTCTGCACCAGCAGCCGGATCACGTAAAGAACTCATTCGCATTGGTGCTGATGATATAGGTTGGCCATTAATATTATTGTTATTACTATTAAGAACTCCTTGTCGTCCGTTCGAATACCCTGAAGATCTCATCATGGACATTGTTCGAGTTGGTGGTTGATAAGTATCAGTCATGGGATAATCCTCTTCTGTCTCCATAGATAAGTTTCCTAAACGTGATTCAAGATCAAATTGAGATCGAGATCCGCCGGATACCCCAATAATAGAGTAGGGTCTATTTCTGGAAGTATTTCCTGCTCTTCTACTTACAGGTGCCGCTGCAGGTTCCCGTCTGCTAGACGCAGGCCGTAATGGCGATCGTCGAGAACTGATATCATTAGATGAGCCATTAGAGGGTGCTTGGGGTGGGGATAGATTTCTATTGGATGGGCGTGATGATGTTCTTAATTTTTCCAATTCTTGTTTTTGTTGTTCTAATTGTTGTTTTAATGATTCTACTTCCTGCTCTAACTTTAAAATCTTACCTTTTGCAAATTGAACATCAGATTCAGATTTCATTAATTGGGTTTCCTTCGATTTCACTAAAACAGCAGTTCTTGTATGATCCTCAATTAATTTACTATTTTGGACCTGTAACGTAGTTATTTCTTGGTATAATTTAGTCTTTTCCTCTTTTAAATCCTGTTTCAGCCATTCTAATTTTTCTTTTTCTTTATCCCATCCCATTTTTTCAATTTTAAGCGCCTCAAATTCTGCCATCTGTGCTTTTAATGCTTCAAATTCTGCTTTTTCTTGTATACTTAACATAGAATCTGCCGATGATGGTGGTGTAATTGGGGTTTGTACAGCAGGTCCACGTATGACAGTCCCTTTGGCAAAAGTGGGTCTAGGTGAAACAGGCTGTTCAGGCTCTTCATATTGTGGTTCAACAACATCAGGGGCAGGAGAGGGTGGACTAGGTCTCTTGGGAGGGGCTAAAGAGACCCTTTTTTTTAAAGCTGAAGTAATACCTATTTTTGATTTAGGTCGTGCCGCGGTTCCGTTTGACGTTGGTTGTTCATCGCTAGCTGTGCTACTTCTTGACTGTGGTCTAGCAGCTATTCTTGAGCCAGGTCTCACTCCAGGTTTCACTAGTTTTCTCGTACCTGCTCCTGGTGCTGATTTAGGTGCTGCCTTTGGCGCTTGTGTAGATTGACGTTTATTGCTAGCTTGACCTCGACTAGGTGGGGCTTTCGCCTTTGGCTGAGGTGGTTTTCGTGGTTTTGCTTTTACTACAGCAGATTCAAAAAATTCTTTAATTTTCACTTGTCTTTTTTCATCTATCTTCTCCATATATGGTGTCATTGCTCTCTCACCTGTTATTTTCATTAATGTGCCAATGGTTTCAGCAGTAGCCGTCCTAACAACTTCTTGAGTATCAGCAATTAACTTAATAGCGGGTACCATAATTTGCTCAACCTCAGCTGGCGATGGGGCCTCTTTTGTTTCTTTCAAGCATCTAGTAAGGAAATGGGCGGATTCAAGTTTAATATTTGGTGTTTTATGATTTAAATGTGCAACTGTTGGTTCCAAAATTTCAGATAAAGAAGTGCATTGAAATAAAGAATCAAGGGCAGATCTTAAAGCTTCTGCAACTGAGGCCTTCTTTTCTTTTGTTCTCTCAAGAATAGGGTCTAATAATATTGCTTGGTATTTCGAAAATGATGTTCTTAAACCAGTACCTAAAAATGTTATGCAATTTGCAGCTATTGTTAAAACTTGAACATTTGCATCTTTCATACACTTCGCCAAGGTTCTTACTAATTCTGTATAATCACCATCTGCAATTTTTGGAGTATTAACAATTTTTTCGACACCTTCTAATGCTTCTTTTCTTTCTTTCCATTTAGATGATCCCATATTTTTATAAAAATCATCGGGTATCTTTGAAAGAATATCAACAGCTTCTAGCATATCAAAAGCATCAATTTCTGGTTCTTCTTCATCTATATCCATTGGATCATCTCCATAACCGTTCGATTCTTGCGCTGCTTGCTGTGATCTTAAGAATCGTTGTTGATGTGGAGTTTCATCTTTTACTTTCTCGAATGCAGACTGTAAATCCTTTTGTTGAACAGGTTTCAAATCAGGAAAAATTATCGTTTCTATAGCAGAACCCATCCATTTATACAGCTCAACAGTTAATTCACTGGCCTGAGCACGGACATTTTTATCGGCATGACCAAATAATTTTGGTATAATAGGTATAATAGGTTTTGGTGATACAGTTTTCGCTCCAAATAGTTTAAAGATTTCAACTAAAGCATGGGTGGTAGCAACTACTAATTTAGGGGTTTTATGGGTTAAGAATGGAATCAAATCTTCAACCACCGGGTCAGGACTATCTAATTCAATGAACCAGCATAATGCATCAAGTGTTTTCTGTTTTGTACCTGCCCTTGTTTGTCCAATAGCCTTTTCAATCATCGGTGTTAAAACCGTGTTTCTTAGTCGCAAACACGCGTTAATACCCCCAAATTCTAGGAAGGTATTTAAAGCCGTTATACCATGTTCTTGTGCAACAACATTAGAATCTGTAACGATTTTCCGAAAAAGATCAGGACTATTTAGAAATGGTTGGAAACATGGTGCATTTTCATCCGGTGAAGTTGCAAATGACTTTGTGATTTCCTCATAGGCTTCTAACCTCACTTTCCATTTCTACAAGTGTTCAAAAAAGAAAAAAAGGGTTGGTCAGTAAATATAGAGATTAAAATGAAATAAAAATAAGGGGTTGTAGATCCATAAGCAAACCCAAGATTTTTAAAGAACAAGAGATACAATATCTGAATGATAGAAATATTCTTACCTTATGTATTAACCTTTCTGTGACAGGGAGCTGTGAATAGTCTTCTTCGTCAGCCATAGTAGTACAAACGAAATCGTTGAGATTCCTGATTTGTTTAATGAGATAGGGAAATGTGTAAACAAACTCACAAAATATGAAGTGCTTTGGGTGTTTGTGGAACAACAACTTTAAAACCTGAAAAATTATTCTATATTTTCCAATTATTGATTTAATTAAATGCTGATCTTCATTTCTAAATCTTACGGCGAGGACGTTACGTTCTTAATTACTGTCGAAGAATGATCTGTGGATGATTATTTTTTAATTACATACATGGTCTAATATTGGTATAATTGATCATGACATTCTTATAATTCGGCACATTACCTTTTAAATATATAGGAGATATTTTGGTACATTGAGTTAATTAATAGATATAAATCATGAGAAAATATATGCTACAGTACAGTAATAAATTATGATTAGTTGAGAGTGTTTACCAAATTCCATTAATGGTTACTAAATATTAAACTAGTATTTATCAATAGAAAGTAAATAGGGAATTTAACGGGATGTAGCATGAACTTTCTGGAAAGCACCTTTAGCTTGTTGCTTGCTGACTTTAGAACCTCCGGCAGAAGCTTTAGCTTTTTCAGCCTTCTTGTTAGCTTTGTGGGCCTTCTTCTTATCCTTCTCGACCTTAGCAGCGGCTTCACGTTGAGATTTACGGACTTCTGGTCTAATTGAACGACGTTCCTTGATCAATTCAAGAGAAGCACCAACAATGGCACGTTGGCGTTTTACGGTCTTTCTTGAACGCTTCTTGGCGACTTCCTCAGTAATACCCTTGCGGTGTTGTCTCCTGTATAGAACAGTCCAGGAAATTCGTCTTGGGTTCTTTCTCTGGAGGAATAGAGAAGCAGATTTAGAAGATTGGAATCTGAAAATCTTGGAGTCACCTCTAACGTAGAGTTTACCCTATCAAAATACATAGGTTAGAATATGATATGATGGAAACTTGTAAGCATCATTACTTACTTTTCCTGGGTAGATCTTAGCACCTGAAAATGAATCAATTTCAACCTTCATTGTTCTATTAATAAAATGTTAGATTGTTGATATATTATTGTGATTTAGATATTTTAGTGAGGGTTGAGACTTCCGTAAATGAAAAGGAGGAGCAATAATGTTGTAGTAATAGTTATAATATTAATCTTGGTATAAAAAAATCGAAACCATCATTATTAATGTATCGCAATCCGATTTATATCAATATAATTCCCTTTCTCCTATAATTATACGAAGGCCATTCTTTGATTACTATAAATCCCGCAGGTAGGAATAAATAAAATAGTAAGTTGAACCAAATACCACAAGCAAATGTCTCCTCCAATCACATCCAAACAGAATACTCAGTGAATTTTAAAATTATATTTTGTTGAGGCATACCTTTTTGTTGTATAATATTGTTGTTGGAAAACGAGCTTTGGTGCTTCTATCTCGAGGTTGCAAAGTGAGTGGGTTACCCGCCTCTAGCCTACCCGAATAGGATAAATGTGACTGTTAAATCCAAATAATGTTAGCGTATATATCTGCATGTATGTATTTCTCAGAACACGTGAAATATAGTAGTAAACCGTGTCCGGGTAATATATTCGAGTATTATTATTTCGACGATATAACTTCTTCACTGTTACACTCCGGAGTGCTTACTTAAAAAAATATAAATATCGTTTAATTGAAAACAGCGCAGAGATGGTTAGTTCTTATATTTATTTTCATGATCGCAAGATTTAGGTTTTTTTCATTTTTATTCTCAAACGATACTAGACTTTGTCTTTTTCAATAGATTAAGAGAATTTTAAAAAAGAGAAAAATTAGAATCTATCGCTGATTGTGTAGGTATTCCAAATTTCCTTAATGCTAACAGATAATTTCTATCTAGGCCCCAAAAGTTAAGAAGAATCAAGAAAACATCAATTCCAAACTTGGTCTTGTTATCAAGTCTGGTAAATATACCCTTGGTTATAAAAGTACCGTCAAATCACTCCGTCAAGGTAAAGCTAAATTGATCATCATTGCTCAAAACACTCCAACATTGAGAAAATCAGAATTGGAATACTACGCCATGTTGTCAAAAACAAATGTCCATTATTTCCAAGGTGGTAACAATGAATTAGGTACTGCTTGTGGTAAATTCTTCAGCGTTGGTGTCTTGGCTATTATTGAAGCCGGTGATTCTGATATCTTATCTTCCCTTAATTAAATTTGATTATCATTAATTTTGTATAATTAGTAAATTTATTGATATATATATAAAAAAAAATTTCTTCATTGAATCTGCATAATATAGTACAAAAATGAACACATTTCCAATTACATGTAGTAGCATTAACGGAAAACTAATAGCGTGCATCTAATTTATTATGGTAAATTAAAACCATCATTAGACAATATCTGAAGCTTATAATTAACAATATAAGAGTTGAAGTACCGTAGTTGTTTTATCGTGATTGTCAAACAATGAAAATTGTAAATCAGCTTTCGTATCTAATAGTTAACCTCGTATTTATGTCTTTTACTTGGGTATGTCTCAGATATTTCTGTTGGTCCCAACTCTATCCAAAAATCGTACCTGCAGTTTCAAGTTTATACTACAATTGCACTGCATATTTTATAATCTATTTAAATGTTACATAATATATGAAACAATATAATTGTTCCTCTTTATACACATGTATACTGGGATAACAAAAGAATCAAAATATATTATAGGTCTATATATCAGGTATTGGTAATTTAGTATAGTTCAACATTGTCCTTCGATGTGTATTCATATCCCCATAAGATTTTATGTATGCAAATATGTCCGGTTAAATAATATAAGCACATGATGAAATTAAAACAAATGGTAAAGAGTTTATAAGAAGAATTAATTGAGTACATCCGATTGGTACTATTAATCTATAATTAGTCTTTTTGAAATTTCTCCCATCCCCTTCAAGCCCCAATTAGGAAGCCAATAAATAATAAACAACTTAGTTGTCAAACACGCGTATGATCATATGTGATGAATAAATACACCAATAATACGATTTAATTGCGCGAAGACATAGTATCATGATCATAATATCATCGATCGTGAATTGTGTTTGACCATTAATAAGAATATATTTACGTGTGCCCATGTTTCAACGTGGAACAGAGTCAAACAGATGCGCTAGCTGTAGTTAAAATCTGAATATTTAAATCTTGAGCGTTATAATTAAAAATATACGTATGCATATTAATATAGCTTGATCGAAGCTTGAATATCTCACTAGTATATATGGAATAAATTCCATAACTCTCTTATTACTATATCTTATAATGTTTTATTATATAAAAGCTTAAGGTGACAAAACCCTATAGCTAAATAAACCATGTACAGGAAATTTATTTCGGACATCTATAGATATCGATATATTAAACATAAAACAATATATGAACATATAGATATATAAATAAATATATATCTTAAGAAATTAATGATGATCATAAGTTTTAGGTTTAAACATTGTATTTGTAGTGTTGTGTTATTATGTGTTACAGAAATAATACAATAACGTTAATTGTTTGATTCAGTTGTCGGATGTTTCCTATTTGGAATATAAAATTGAAGCACATGAAACTACATGCATAGGTATATCCTAAATCTGAAATGTTTAGCAAGAAAACCTTGTTAATTGATTTACATATAAAAGATATGATATATTCTCGATGATGAATTTTCGTTTATTTATCCATTCTTCATCTTATTGATCTATCTTTCCCTTAATATATTTTAATTCTAATAATTACTGTTTTTTCATCATGACAACTTACTATAATCACCCTTCATCTCAGGCATACTCTCGTCATTCATATCAGCACGCGGCACAACCATCAATTAATACACCTCCAAGTCGAAAGATCACATTTAATATTTCAAGTGATTATAAAGTTGAAAAGATTATTGGTGAAGGATCATATGGTATTGTTATAAGTGCAACTAATAAAGTAACAGGACAAAAAGTTGCAATTAAAAAAATATCACCATTTGATAGAACTTTAACAACAATTAGAACATTAAGAGAAATTAAATTATTAAAGCATTTCAATAATCATGAAAATATTATAAATATTTTAGATATTCAAAAACCAAAGAATTATGAAAATTTTAAAGATGTTTATATCATACAAGAATTAATGATGACAGATCTAAATAAATTAATTCAATATAGAAAATTAACAGAAGAACATTTAGAATATTTTACATATCAAATTTTAAAAGGCTTAAAAGCTTTACATTCAGTTAACGTTATTCATAGAGATTTAAAACCTTCAAATATTCTAATCAATGAAAATTGTGATTTGAAAATTTGTGATTTTGGATTAGCAAGAGAAGGTAATAACGATGATAATAATAGTGATGAATCTACATCGAACATTGGATTTTTAACAGAATATGTTGCTACAAGATGGTACCGTGCACCCGAAATTATGTTGAATGTATCACAATATACATGTGCTATTGATATTTGGTCTGTTGGATGTATATTAGCAGAAATGTTAACAGGTGAAGCATTATTTCCAGGTACGGATTATCAAGATCAATTAATAAGAATTATGGATATTTTAGGGACGCCAACTGGACATGATTTTGAGAGCATCAAAAACGGAAGAGCAAAAGCATTTATTAATAGTCTTCCTTTTTGCTCGAAGAAGCCATTGGGGATGATATTCCGTGGAGGGAACCCCAAGGCAATTGATTTGGTTGGAAGAATGCTTGCCTTTGATCCAGCGAAAAGAATTGCAGTTGACGAAGCATTGCAACACCCATATTTAGAACAATACTATGAGGAAGGTGATCTTAGAGAGCAAGCACCATTGGAAGAAGGTGTTTTCTCAATTGATAAACTCAAGAACAGTGTTAGTAGCGAAGAGTTGAAAGGAATGCTTTATAGAGAGATCTTGGATATGTAGTATAATATTATAATTTGTTGATATTCAGCCGTGGCAGTAAGTGGACGCAAGGCAGACGCAAGCTGTGGACGCAATCGGTTGGATTAGGTCAGCGCAACAGCAGGCCATAAATCAACTTTTCCAAAGATTGATTGATCCTTCATTTGTACTGCAACGATGACCATCGATACGTATGTTTTTCCCATAAGAATCCAAGCCCAGGCAGTGTTTACTAATCATCCTACCCACAGGTCCCACAGACAGGTACAGCTCCCCCAATGTAGGGACCCGTACGTGCTATCTCCACCCGCATTTTATCCTGGTAGGGTCACTATCAAGCACTGGCAGCTTCGTGACTTAATTCTCCCCTCTTCCCAGAACCCAAATGCCGTCTACTACCCCACAGATACTATAGTCCACTCTCTGGATTTGGAGACGGCTAAAACCTCCCTTGTCTGTGAATACAACTTTGCTCCAAAGTGTATAACAGAGCTGTCCGGAAACATTGCAGCCGGTGGTCTAATTGATAACTCTTGTTCATCGGCTCTCCCCACACTCATACCCCCGTCATCTCCTACTCCTGCAAACGAAAGGGGCTTATTTTCGATCTACAACTCTCATACTCAGCAATCAAATTCAATCCGTGTGGGGTCTCTGATAAATAATTCAATTTCTTTGTACAAGCCTACCAATTCGGATTCCCTCTATCGCTCTATTCTTTGCAATAATGATAGAAATTTATATTTTCTGGATATAGCCGAATCACACATCTCAAAATCTCACAAAATCAAACTTGATTGCTCATTAAATAATGTAGAATTATCTCCTGACCAAAAAACTTTAATTTGCTGTGGTGATTCACAAAATCTACATATTATTCATGGTGATTTTCAATCAAAAGTATCCTCGGATCATAAATTAAAGACAAATGCATCATCTGGATTTTCAACTACTTTTCATCCTTCAGGTGTATTATTTGCAACTGCATTTCAAGATGGTAAAGTATTATTATATGATTTAAGATCACTAAAATCACCTTTGAAAACGTTTTATTCAACAAGGTGTGATCAACAAAATGGTGCTATAAGATGTGCAAAGTTTATACAAGGTTCCGAAGATTTCCTAGCCTATACTGAGCATATGGGTCGTGTTCATATAGTTGATACAAGAAACTTTTCTGATCATCAAGTTATCTCATATCCAAGTAATTATGGTTTACCAGGTATAACACCAACTTATAAACCATCATCAACTTTCAATCAAGATCCAGAGATTGAATTAATGGAGCTAGAATTGGAATTGGGAATGGAACAAAAACCAACAAATAATAATTTTGCTAATTATCAACCAATTGTCCAAACATATGATGGAACAATTTCCAATACTGCAAATTCTACACATCTAGTTCCTTCAAGACTTGATCGTATTGAAAGAGTGAGGAGAAGATCTTTAACGCATCATTCAATAGAGGCCTCTCTGGGGACAAATTGGACCCTTGTCTATACAGATGATGTTACCCCCAACAACAATATCAACAGTCACGGAATCAATGATCCTCAATTAGTGCGTTTTTATGGTGGTCTTGGACCATCTAGATTTACTCTTGATGTAAGTCCTTCAAGTTCTCCTAATAATAACTCCCGAATTTCTTATATACCTGGAAGGTCCAATGGGTTTGAAGAACATGCTAGTCTTAATCTTCGAAGCTACCATTTATCTTCTATAAATGTACACAATAATGTTGGGATACCTGCTGAACTTTCACCATCACAAAGAGCACCTGTGAGAGACTTTGAAGTAGGTTATCCAATAGCATCCTCATCATCATCAAATTCAGCAGGTGCACCAGCTGGTTCAAATACTACTACCAGTAATTATGATAATAATTATCATCGATTGCCATTACATTTGAATACTAATGATCATTCTACATCATCTTCAAACTCAACAAGAACTGATTTATATGAATACTCTGATTTAGATATATCTGGGTTAGGTTGGACAACTTTTGATGGTGGATCATTAATTATTGGTACTGATAAAGGTATATCTAGATGGAAGATTGATTCTTGGAGGAGACATTGCTTCGGATCTGTTGAATATAGATAAATAATTCATTTGATTGATTAAATTGTCAATTTTTAATTTCCAAGGTGGATGTTGCATCATTCAATATTATATGAAGTTAACTCTTTGAAGTGAATTGCTGGATGTTGAAATTGAAATTATTTATCAAGATCTCTTGAATTTATCAAAATATTCATTTACTTACTTTTTTTTTATACCAGATTATAATTATATTTACTTAAAGCTTAAGTTTTCAACATGTTTATTATATATGATTATCCACAGTCACTATATTACTTGAAAATTTTCTCTCAAATTTCATTCTAAATCGATTATGACCATGGGCAATAGATAACTTTAGTTTCTATTAATTAAATCAATGCATCTATATCTCTATAAAAAATGTCTTTATGTTTATTTCTTATAATTAAGCTTATTCTGTTATTTGTTGTCTTTCTTTTATATATAGTTATGACCAGTCTATTAGTTTTACATGATTGCTAAGTTAAGATGAATGATTTTTGAGGTGACTTGTAATTTCTTTTATAAGTTAATTAGCTTGAAGCTGCCATTAGCTTCCAATTTTTATTATGGTTAATTATGATTTAACAAGTACAATTTTAAAGCATGCATATGGAGTTGGTTGTAAAACGAACATGTATAACATGCATGTGTAAATATAGAGTATTACAGGCACATGTCATCACACTTGGCAGCAAGATATATAGCAAATTTTAAGTTTCTAAAGAATACAATTAAGCATACAATTTATCCGACGAAGTAAATATGAGTAAGCATTTTGTTCAACAATTGTGTTTTATAATTTTCTTCCCAAAAATTGAAATATCAAAAATCTGTTGCGTTAAGTAAGTGCTTCCTCAATAATTTCATATATTTAAACATAAGTATTAATTTCAATGATAAATTGTTCACTCATCATAAAGCTACGATTGATAGAACTCCAATAATCCGAAATTTTCGTGCGAAATTCTTGAATAATAATTACTCATTAGGGAAATCACCCTATGCATACACTGGGGCCTACAGTTGTTTTTTACTTTTTTTCAAACAGTATTTATAGCTATATTAGTATTAGTATTACTATTAGTAGACTATATATCTTTTAAGTCTAGAAGATATTTTCAGAGTGTAGCGCTGTGTATTAAAAATTAGCTCTTTCAACAATTTCATTGTGTTGTTGATATACGGGCAAATATGGTGAGTAAACAGACGAAAAAACTATATCGCTTTTGCTAATCGTTAGGATAACTTTACTATAGCTCTAGATCAGTATGAGAGCAACCAATTGAAATTCGCAAATTAAATAAGATTATAAATTCTTTGTAATATGCCTATTATGTATTTCATTTACTTGAATAGGCATCTCGTACTTCATATTTCTTTAATTCTTTCCAGTTCAGCTATGTTATTACCGTCAAATCAATTAATATAGATTTGAAACTTTTAAGGATTATTTTTTTTCAAAAAAACTTATTTTACCTATAAAACCCTGTTAAAAATCCTTCTTTTTTTGTTAATAATAATATCAATCTTAAACATTTTTAAAAATGAAGTTGTCACTCGCTATTGCATTACTACCTTTTGTCACTGCAAAACAACCTGTTTGTTTAGATTCTTGTATCTCACAAGCATCAAAAGTCAGACGTTGCAAGAGCGATGATTATAACTGCCTTTGTTCAGGAGATCCAGCAAATTATATTTCAAGTTGCATAAATTCTAGATGCCACAGTGGTAATGATCGCAATAATGGTATTAATTCATTTAAATCATCTTGTGCAAAAAGGGGAAAAAACGTTCATTTTGAAGTTGAGCATGATATTTCTTCAACCAGTTCTAATGGAGTTGTTCCTGTATATTCAAGTATTAATGGGACTGTTTCAGCAGATTCATTTTCAACTGGTTCAGTTACAGGTACCGCGACCCGCACTAGATCTACTACGGCTGTAGGCTCTGTTGCTTCAAGTACTAGTACCAAAATCAAAAGTAGTGGGGGAGCCATTACTATACGAACAGGATCAATTGAAGCCGTTATTGCTGCTTTAGCAGTTTTTTTGCTTTAATATTAATACATATAGTGAATGAATACTTCATATAAGATTAAATGTTCCGAAGATATTATTTCATGCTGATTTAAATCGGTTATCTGGAACAAGATTTAATTCTGCGCGACTATTATCCATTTATCTTTATTTTCCAAAAGATTCCAACCAATTACTAGTTGTGATAAGTAATCTGATGTTGAAAGTCGTAGTGCAATATTATGCTCTATCTGAGTAGTCAATATCTTTCGTTCTATAAATTTTCATATATCCCGGAATAATAATTAATGGTGTTACATGACCTAAGTTTAAAATCACGAGACGAGAGGTCTGTAGCGGTATTTACAGGAGCTCGAGGTTTACAACGGCAGAGACCATTAGAGGGTCAAAGTCATCTTGAATTAATTATAAATCTTCATTGTTCATATATGAATATGTCCATTATTTTTTTACAAACGTAAGTGATGACCATCTTGAAATTCAAATATTTCCCCATCCCCGTAGTAGGGCCCATACACATATTTACCGATAGGGATATTACAGCTTTATTTTAATTTATACAGATAAAATGGATACATAACAAGTATTTCAATAACTGTAATCAATTATTTTTATAGTGGTTATAGATTATCAATACTCTTAACTTATCACTTCACACAATGAGAGCTTTTGGGCACATTAAAAATCCCCAAAACGAAATGGATTAGGGACATTTGATACATAATTTAGTTGAAGTTAATCTACGAAATTAGAAATAATACATATAGGTATCAAAATTCTGGCACGGCCCACAACAATATACTTAAAAAGCCACCACCTCTTAAATATCAATACTATAACCTACATTCAAATACATGTATTACATAACTTGTTGCCACATGCTCATCAACATTTTTTAATAATTGATCTACTACGTTCGGGATTCTCTCCATTGTTTTCTTTCTAGTAAAATTCTGGTTCAATTACTGAAAAATGGAGGTGGGAGGTTGAGCGTGTAAATCGCATTGCAATTGGAAGAAGAGGACATTTACCCCTCCCTCTGTTGCAATGGAGATGTTTCTGAAATATTTGCCAGTGTATTATCATGGTTAGTAAGTGCCACACATCCCTCTTTAAACGCGTAAAGAATTTTTTCACTGAATCGCAAGACACGTCCATCATTTGCAAAATTTCACCACTCAGGAGTACTTACAATTGTTTCGCAAACTGTACCATGGTACATTCGTATCTTATCGGCTTTAGTAAAGCATTAATGGCCCAACTTGACTATCAGGAGTATTTCAACAGTTTTTTTAAAAAAATGTGAGTAATTGATTTAATATGTTAGATTTATAATTTCTTGGGAGGTGAAGAAAAAAACATCCATAATTTTAATATTTGCCCGGTTGACTCATCGAAGCCAAACCGGGTAACATACATCAACCAAAAAATTAACAAAAAAAGAGTTGAAAAACTTCAAAGACATCAATAAATTATTAAAGGGTAAAAGGGAAGAGACAAAAAATGCTTATGACCCCGCCACCACCAGTACTAGATGCACAGGCCGTTAGTGGAATAACCGGGTAAGATGATTAACATTAAGAATGATTAGAAATGAGCATAGATATTAATGAGTTTGTGATTAGATCGATTTCCATTGCATGTTGGATCATTGTGTTTGCACCACAGCTGTTTGAAAATGTAAATATCCCTATAAATTATACTGATGAGATTAAGGAACTAACGCCAATGCAAACAGTTTCGACGACAAAGTGCGCATGGGCTATCCAAATCATTTGTGATACTGTGGCTGCTTGGAGATGTATTCAATGTTCTCGGAGGATGGCTGCAAGGAGTTTTACCTACAATGCTGATTTTGGCGATATACTATACCCTAGCGGATCTGGTTCTATTGGTGCAATGCTATGTGTACGGCACAGACGATGAGAAGGTGGACGCAGTGCACTTATCTCCGGCCACGCCGTTGGGAGAAGACGTCTTGGAAGAAGCTCTGGACGGAGAATTGGGGAGCGAGGGGAGCAGCCGTGCGAAGACCGCCCTGGTGAACTCGTTGATGGTGCTGCTTGTGGTCGTGTCGGGGATTTCCGGATGGTATATTTCGTCGGGAGACAGGACTTCTAGGGACGATGAGGTGCCGGAACGACTGGAGTGGGACCCTCTGGCGCAGACGTTTGGATGGCTATGCGCGGTGCTGTACCTCGGCTCGAGGGTGCCGCAGATTCTGCTGAATTACGAGAGAAAGTCGTGTGACGGAGTGAGCTTCATGTTCTTCCTGTTCGCGTGTCTGGGGAACCTGACGTACGTGGTCTCTGTCCTGTGCGGGGGCAGCGGAGCCCACTACCTGTGGATCAACGCGAGCTGGCTGGCCGGTAGCGTGGGCACGCTTTTCCTGGACTTTGCTATTTTCGTGCAATTTTTCATGTACGCAGACCCGACGCAGGATTACGAAAGCATCCCAGATGACGATGACTAAGCACACATAAGATACTATGCAGATAACAGTCCCCGTGCTGATTGGCCCAGAAAGCTTGTTATCTATATTGTATAGAAAAATAAACCTTCGCTTCTCCTTTCTTCCTGTAAATCACTTTTCTGTCAAATGCCAACGAAATCCGGGTTGTCCAAGCTCCTCGAGGGCTCCACCCCGTCTCCCACACAACCCTTGGACCAGCCCACCGTCCAATCCCTGCCCCAACATCTTGCACAGCCACCGTCGCTCGGATCTCCGCCTACAGCCGGCATAAATATCCCCAATGGGGCACCAATTGTGTCCTCGTCTTACTCTTCACCAAACCCACTCGACAAAAAGTCCTCCTTCACGATAGATCCTCGGTTCGTCGTGTCGAAAGAAAAGGTCGCTCAGGCAAGTTCTACAAACTTACAGGCACAAGCTTCCTACTATTCAAATTCTATAAGCTCCTCGAGAAATCAGTCCCATTCAAACTTGTCATATTTATTTTCTCGTGCGAAAAGAACTTCCAATGCTGACCAAGTTTCTTTTTCAATGGGAGCGTCCGGTTTCCCGGCTCCGGGAACTTCGCCAACAATGGCAAGATCTTCTCAACCTGTGGGTGGAAGTATGGCTGACTTGAAAAGATTTTTCAAAAGAAGTTCCATATCTCTCTCTTCTAGTTACACCTCAGAAAATTCTATTCCAATACCATCAAAGTCAATTCCAAATTCAAATTCAAATTCTTTTCCAAATTCGATTCAAAATTCATTTTCAAACTCAAACTCAAACTCAAATTCTCCTCATGGCTCTACGAATTCTCCATATCAACCCCAATCACCAGTATCTATCGAAAGTGGCATGTCTAATTCAATTACACTACCATTATCATTCTCAAAAAGGTATGGAAAAATGGGGACGGCTTTAGGTGCTGGTGCCGGAGGTCACGTGAAACTTATGAAACGATTAACTGATAAAAAATTATTCGCTGTTAAAGAATTTCGCCAAAAACAAAGTAATGAGTCAAGAAGAGATTATTCAAAAAAAATCACTGGTGAATATTGTATTGGCACAACATTACGTCATTCAAATATAATTGAAACAATTGAAATTGCTTATGAAGGTGATAAAATTTATCAAATTATGGAATATTGTGATTATGATTTATTTGCAATTGTAATGTCAACAAAAATGTCGTCAAATGAAATTGATTGTTGTTTTAAACAAATTTTATCTGGTGTTCAATATTTACATCATATGGGCTTAGCACATCGTGATTTAAAATTAGATAATTGTGTTATAAATAAAGATGGTATTGTTAAAATTATTGATTATGGTGCAACTGTTGTTTTTAATTATCCATTTTCAAATAAAATTGTTGATGCTTCTGGAATTGTTGGTTCTGATCCATATTTAGCTCCTGAAGTTTGTGCTTTTTCAAAATATGATCCAAGACCTCCTGATGTTTGGTCTTGTGCTATAATTTATAGTTGTATGACTTTAAGAAAATTTCCTTGGAAAATTCCAAAATTATCTGATGCATCTTTTAAATTATTTGCAACAAGACCTGATTTTACTTTACAACAAGCAATGAGACAAGTTTCTGAACCTGTTTCGAGTAGTTCTAATGGTTCTTCAAGTTCGGATTCTGATGCAGATAGTCATCAAGATACTGATTCAGAAACAGAAGTTGAAGGTGAAGTTGAAGAAACAGGATCTAAATCAACATCTAACACTGAACCTTTAGAAGAATTATCTTCTCCAATCTTAAACAAGAAAAAATCTACAACCATAACGGCTTCACCACCTTCTTATGAAACAGCAGTTAAATCACCATCTGATCCAACAATAGATGATAAACAACCAACTAAAGGTGAAGAAAGACTTTTATCTGCATTACCTGAATATTCTCGTACATTAATTAGCAAAATGGTTAAACTTTCACCTGTTTTACGTATTAATATTGATGATGTTTTTAAAGATGATTGGATAATTAAAACTCAAGTTTGTAATGTTTGTGAAGAAGAAGATAAAAGAAGTGGGTTTATTATTAAAAAAATTATACATTCGACTAATCATTCACATACACAAGTTGATAAAAGTGAAGCTCATATAGCTAATTTGGAAAAGAAAAGGGATAGAAGAAGACATTAGCTTTAATAGCACAACACCTCTGACAATTTGGAAGGCTAATTAAGTGAGGGTAATAACACAGGATATTAGTAAAGGTGTTATACTAATTTCAACCAATTGATATACTATCATGTATATAGATTTTACACTATAGGTTATATAAAATTTTTGTTAGTTAGGTTTTTATGGCATTTTTTTTTTTTAGTTTTTTTTCTCAGCCTTTTTAAAATTGCTATTTTTGGGACAGATATTAATTGGTCTAATAGAGATAAATAATTATATCAGATTTAAAATTTATAGATTGTATGTCAATTAGTGCTATATTTATGCCTGAAATTGTATGCCGAATAATCCCACCAGACATCTTAAGTTTACAATTGGCAACACACAAACAAACCTCCTCCTAAAATAAAGGTAGGAAATACAAACACATACGCAATGTCTCTTCCGATTCCTCTGGTACCACAACTTCCAGTACCTGGTGATCAACCATATGGAAGTAATAATGGTTCAGGATCTATATATCCAAATGGTAATTCTCATCCGGAGCGTCGGTTTAGTCAAACCAATTTTATGAATTCTCGAGATAGATTAGCTAGAACGAGGTCTGCTTCGAGAATTAGTAGATCCTCTTCCGTCGTTTCTATCAACTCACAAGGACATCAGACCCACCTTAACCCACATTTCTCAACCCCTGCCTCGTCCCCGATTCCGGCCCCCGATACTCTGGGGAATTTAAGTGAATTTTTATATGGTGATAGATTAATTAAGGTACGTGGTTTCTATTACTTCAATAGCCGATGTGCATGACTGATACTAATATTTGAAATAGAGAAATGTCGTAGATAAAATAAAAGCATCTGAATCCGAATATAAAAGAAAAAATGAAGTAATACCTGAAAATGGTGATACTACTAAAATATACGCATCCACAATCGATAAAACAAAAGATGAAACTACAGAAGACAAAGATAAAACTAATAATGAAAATGACAACACTACACGTACTTCAATATCATCTGAACTTCGTTATTTAAAAACAATTCATGAACAATTTTCAATTACAGATACGGAAGATCAAGAAAATAATTTAAAATCATTTCAAAATTCAATTATTGAAACTCGTAAAAATTTGGAACCATTAACAACATATTTAACAAATTTTCAAAAAGAATTATCAAAATTATCAAATGAAATGGAAACATTACAAGAAAGATCAAAAACAATTAATTCAAAATTAGAAAAAAGAAAAAAATTAGAAAAAAATTTAAATCAATTTATTGAACCATTAATTATTCCTCCAAAAGTTGTTTTAGGAATTGTTAATGGAGAAATTAATTCTCAATGGATTAATCATTTAAAAGTTATAAAAATAAAAAGAGATTATTATAAATCTTTAAGAGAACAACAAAAAATTAATGAAGATAAAAATAAAAATACTAATGAAAATGAAAATGAAAATGATACTAGTCATAATATGGTATCATTACATGAAATGGAAAAAGTCTTACACATTTTAATATTAAAAGCTGTTGAAAGAATTAGAGATTTTATAGTTTTAAAAATCCGTCATTTACGAGTTAATGGTGTTAATTCTCAATCAATACAACAAGAATTATTACATGTTAAAGAAATATATTCTTTTATTTATGAATTACATCCAAAATTAGCAATAAAATTACGTCAAGCTTATATAAATACAATTCGTTGGTATTATTTAAATGGTTTTCAAAGATATGCAAGAAATTTAGAAAAATTAAAACTTCATAATGTTGATAGAAATGTTTTAATTTGTGCTGATGAAAGTGCTACAGTTGGATTTTTATCATCATATACCCAATCAACAAAAGAAAAATTAAATATTGGGGAATATTTAGCTTTAGGGAAAAGAATTGGAATTATTGATGCTGAAGATCCAACTGTCATGTTATCACAAATTGCCAAAAATAACCCAGCGGTATGTTTTTTTTAATACCTTTTTTTTCTTCATATTTTTGTATAACTAACTTTTAATGTTTAGACATTTTGGATAGAAACAAGTTTTAGAAGTTTTAATTTGGCACTTGTGGATAATGGTACTGTTGAATATCAATTCATTGATGAATTCTTTGTTTTCAATTCAAATGAGGAAAGGGGAAAAGTTTTTGAAGAAATATTTACACCATCATTTAAGGTGGGCGAGGTAAGATTAATAGTACTAAACACTTCAAACATATTGTTATCATTTATTAACTTAACAAATTTTAGCAACATACCAAAAATTTGATTGCTGAGACTTTTGATTCATTCGGTATTTTAATCTGTATTCGAATTTCTCAAAAATTACAATTTGAACTTCAACACCGTCGGATTCCAATCTTAGATGATTACTTTAATCTTCAATTAATTACATTATGGCCACGATTTCAAGTAATCATTGATGCTAATTGTGATTCTATTAGACGTGCTTCAACAAAATCATCTTTTTATGGATCTAATGATTCTGTAGCTCCTCATCAAATGACACAACATTTTGCAAGTTTTGTTTCTGGTTTACTTAAATTAAGTAATAACGATTTGGATACGAAACAAAGTGAACCATTATCTGCTAGTTTAACTCGTTTACAAAATGATTTTGAATCAGCATTAACTAAATTAAGTACTGTTATTGGTAGTGCTCATGATAAAAAGAAATCAAATGTAAATGCTTTTAAAAGAGAACAATTTTTATATAATAATTACTTTCTAGTTACAACAATTTTGAGTGAAAATGAAGGTGAATATGCTGAGGAACAAATTAAGCATTTTAAAACATTGACGGAAGCTTTTGAAGGTCAAATTTAATTAAGTATATAATATAGATAATTATCACATACACACGTACACTTCATAGTTGAATCACGTGTATTGTATTATTTACTCTTAATTAATTTTCACTTTAACTTTTCAATGATGACCGATGAGCCAAAAGGTGACTTAGAAAATGAAGATGTAGCTTCTACAAAATTAATTCAGTTGAAAATGACTGAAAGACAATATGAGATTGCTACTTATCCTCTTAAATCAAATTTACAGATAATAGCCCCAGTTGGAACCGGTAAGATAAGCAATTTTTAGATACATCATTAATTCTGAATCAAATTGGTTAACATCTTATTTTCTTTATACTTAGGGAAAACAAGGTCTCTTGTCTATCGAATGATATATTGGGTGAATCAAGGAATTGAACCAGAAAAAATACTTGTAGTTTCTTTATCTAATAGATCTGTTATTGCACTACGGAACCAAATGCAAGAAATTTGTGGACCTGATATCCCAGAACGTATTAATTTTCATACTTTTTCTTCATTATGTCGAGGATTATTACAAAAATATGGAGAAATGGTTGGAGTTAATGAAAGTTGTCAAGTAATTGATGCTAATGATCAAAAATATATAGTGGGTTCATTACTAAATGTTAAGACTCCTGCTTTACATGCTTCAATAGCTAGAAAAATAAAACAAGGGCAAATCAATATTAAAAAATTAGTCCCAGAATATCTTGACGCCTTTGAAAAATATAAGGAAATAATGACAGATCTAAATTTATTAGATTTTGAAGATATTTTTGACAAAAGTATAGAATTGATGGAGAAAAATCCTGAATGTTTATCAGATTTTAATATGATTTTAGTTGATGAGTATCAAGACATGAATCCTAAAATATATTATATTATAAATTTGCTCGGAAAGAAAGCAAGTAGCCTAACGATAGCTGGTGACCCAGATCAATCTATCTGGGGGTTTTCAGGTTCAGATTATCATACATTACTAGGAAATTTGGAAAACGATAGCAGGAAATCTGATATTAAAAGGATTACTTTAGAAGAAAACCTTAGATCGACACCTGAAATATTGACATTAGCAAGTACAATTTTAAATCCCAAACCCTTAGAAATTAATATTAAACATGTGGTAAAATCGGGTTCGTTACCTTTTTTAAAACACTTTGAGGATCGAGAAACTGAAAAGAATTGGGTTATTGAAGAAATTCATAAAATTATGACGACAAGGCAGGAAAAATCAACTGGTTATATTGCGGTTTTAGCAAGGACTAATGCTGAACTCATTGAATTTGCAAGACGATTAAAACTTCGAGGTCTCAATGTCCATTTTTCAGGAACAGATCCATTATGGAATCATGAAGAAGTTAGAAATTTAATGGATTATCTAAAAGTTATTGATTCTACTAATAATCGATTTTCTCTATTACGTTTACTTGGGACAGTTAAACGCGTGGGTCGATCAGCCCAAATAAAAATTTATAAAGAAGCAAAAGCCAATGATATACCAGTTTGGGATTTTATTCATGATTATAAATGGTCTCCATCTGTAAAACCTGGAGTAGAGAAACTTATAGAAACTATAGAAAATGCACGAAAGATTGTGGAATCAAACCCTTATGATGGTGGTACAATTTGTGAAGCGTTAAATTCAATTATTGAAGCAACAGAATTAGAAAATGAATTAATAAACAAAGATCCAGGGCAATACCCTCAAAAATGGAGACATATAAAATCTTTATTTTCAATTATACAAAGTACTACAAAAAATTTAGAATCACCAATTACAATTAAAAGAAGCAATGGTAATAGTGAGCCATATTCAAAATCATTAAATTTCTTTTTGAACAGTGTTAATAATTTTGAATCACTACCAAATGTAAAACAAGTGTTACTTTCCACTATCCATTCAACCAAAGGATTAGAATTTGATGTTGTTTTTCTTACTGGCATGAATGATGATACCCTCCCAGGTCCAAAGGCCTTGAATAATTGGAATCTTCTTCAAGAGGAACGTCGTTTGCTATATGTGGCAATAACTAGAGCTAGGAGTAAGTGTGTCTCTGGTTTACAATTATCGTATTTTATTTATTAACCATTTAAATTTTAGAACAACTCTATATTACTGTACCACATTCAAATCAATACGGAACGGCACATTCACTTACATCTCGATTCCTAAATACTAGTCGAGCTATGAAATATGTGAATGCAGGACCTATGAAGATGGAAACTACATTGCAAAATGTACCAAATATTCCAATTAAGGCCATTGTTCAAACAGGCGCGCATACAAAATTAGAGGATAGACTTGTAACAGCTCGAGAATACCATACTAACGTTAGAAATATTAATAGAATAGCCAAATATCCTGCTCTAGATATCGTTTTAAAGAACCTTAAAAATATATCTAGAGGCTTTAGAAGGGCTTGATGAACAAGAACGTTAATATTAAAAGTTTTATGTATCATTATAATTATAAATAAAATTAATTGCCACTTTTTACTTTTCTTTTGACTTTGTCTTTTTATTTTTGGATATTATCGGGGCAGTGGTGTTTAATAATTTGACTACGGGTTTATAAAAAGGTGGATCCGAACTTAGCCATGGAACATCAATATCCGAGACAGAGGTATCTAGTAATTGAAATAATATGGAACTGCCAGGTGTATTTTCTTTTAAAGATATTATCCCACAATTAGTTTGGCCTGTTGCCGTCGATAATTTTTGCATTGTTCCCTTGGGGAGTTGAACCAATTTTACTGGTTTTGAACATTGCCTCTTATCTTGCGATCGGGAAGCAGTAAAACAAAGAATTGGAAAGTGACTGGTCAATAGAGCAGGTTGAATATCCGATTTACAAACGAATAGTACTCGTATATTTGAATCATTCTCCGTAATTGGTTTAGACTTCGCTATAATAGGATCCTTAAAAATTTGATAATTTTTTCTTGCTTGTTTCTCCAATGACGAAGTTGAAGAATTGAAACCCAAAGTAACAAAGTCCAATATTTCAGGAGCTTCTGGTTTAGGAAAACAACCTTGTTTTAATACTTCATGATATTTTCCCAATGGTTCTAAAATAGATAGTAATAATTCCAATATAGTTTTAAGGTCATCTTGTTGAATAAAAGGCCATGAAACTTGTATGAAAGGACTATCTAAAACTGGTTTAAAAACTTGTCTTCTTTTTTGTTCTTGTTCTTTCATAGATGAAAAGTCTGTAGATCTAAGTGTTCTTTTTTTATTTCCTGTCATTTTTTTAGTATTTTTTGTATAACTTCTATAGTTTTTAAATTTTGTAAGACAATATTAAGCATTATGATAAAGTCGGGTAACATACACGTCTTATCAAATCTTCGAGATATTATCTTTTAACACTCTACAATATATACAAAAAGTATTATACAAATAAAAAAAAGCTATCGAAATATCCATATTTATATACAATAAAGTCAGTTATACAAATCCTAAAATAAATCTTTTAAAATTACATCGACAATCACATCATCCTTCAGATTTTATCCTTACACTTATCCTAGTAACAAGAAATGAATTCAATTATGGATTCAAGTGATTTTGATTCTTCTGGTACAATTAATGATTCCAAAGAATTCAAAACATTGTTATCTAAACAAGGCGCTGTATTGAAAGACTTAGATACTAGCTGTGATGCCACAGAAATTGCAGAATTTGATCCGTTTGGAAATACGGATACAAGTATTGTCACAAACACAAGTAAAAAAAAAGAAATAAATAATATACAATTAAAACCAAGTGGGTCGGTATTGAAACGAGAGAAACCGCGTGGTTATTCACTATTATGGAAGCTTAAAAGAAATTCAAGTCAAAGTTCAAAATCTGTTAGATTTTCTAGTCCTGTTCAAGGTTCTAGATTTGAATATAGTGATTTGGGTTCAAGATCTTTTGATTATACCGAATATGGAAATGATAGACATAAACAACAATCTTCATATAGTAATGATTTAAATGACATTTTTCGAAATGTGCCATTATTGGAAGCTGTCACTTCAACACCTAATCATGATAAACCATCCAAGTTTAATATGGAGCCTTTAGTTACTCTTCCATCTAAAAATATAATATTGGAAGATAAAGATACAGCTACCACTCCTAATTCAGATGTCTCAAGCTTTTATTCAACATTTGCTTCTAATGAGACAACTCCTGAAAAGTTTCAATATAGGAAAAAAACTGAGGGACAAGTTTTATTTGATATATCAGAAGAGATGAATTCTTTTTCAAATTTGAAAATTCCCATGGCTGAAAACAAGAAGGCACTTTCCAACCCTGAACTTGATATATATTCTCATGAAGAAGATGAAACATTTCAATCATATAAAACTGTGAAAGATCATTATTCAGTTTCTAGTAAAGAAAATTCCAATTGCAGTAAATACATACTACAACGTGCGGATTTAAAATATAGTGATTTTGATGAGAGTACAACTGCGGTTGGCAGTACAACTGTTGGTGAAAGTTCATTTTATGAATTCGAAAATGAATTTGAATTTGAAAAAGGAAAAGAATATGATTCTAAATCATTATCATTTACCACGTGTTCTCCAATACCTGTTGATACTTATTTGGAGTCACAATTGTCTAGGGTGTTGTCAATTAGTGATAAAGCATATTCTGCGGAAGTACCAGATAAGAAGTCTGCTGTTGCTGCAGGATCTAGATTAACAGGTTTGGAATATTCAGACAGTCCGGATATTCTGGATGATGATAGTGGCTGTAACGTGGCAGAACATAACACAAATAATACAAGAACCAATTCTAAAATTAAGATCATTGCACCGCCAGTTGTGGTAAAAGATTGCAATAATAATAATAATACCAAAAATAATGTTCTAGAATCAGGATTAGGCCCGTCAAAAATTCCACAAGCAATTCCAAAAAAGCATAAGTTACCTCCAAATATTACGAGATCAAGAAGTAAAAGTAATGGTTCAAGAAATGAAAAGATGGATAAAAAAATGGCATGGTTTTCTAGTCCTATTAGGAAACATTTAATTATGACAGATGATGATATTTCTCTTAAAATCGAACCATTGGCACAATCATCAATTACAGAATCTCTTAAATCTTTAAGTTTTAGGTCAGATCTTAAAAAAGGATTTGATAAATCTGAAGGAGTTACTGTTGATATATTAAAATTATTATCAGAAATTGTTGGAGAAAAAGTTGAACGTAATGATAATGATGTTAGTGAAAAAATGAAATTAGAACAAATACATCAATTAGCAATAAATGTTAATTTAAGGGTTTCTCAATTTAAAAGTCAAATTAAAATCATGAAAGAAGAAATCAATAAGAACAATTTAAAAGAAGAAATTAAAGATGAAGAAATTTCAAAATTAACAAAACAAATTATTGAATTACAAAAACAAATTGATATAAAAGAATTACAAAATTTGGAGGAAAAGAATAAAAATGAATTTAATTCTAATAAATTAAAAGCTATCGAAAAACACTATGAGGAAATAAAAATTGAGTCTCATAAAAATCAGATTTTTTTAGAAGATATTATGGTGTTAATGGATGCTAAGAATTTTGAGGATACAACTAATGTATTTTTTCTATTTATTTTTTCTATTTATTTTTTCTATTTATTTTTCTATTTATTTTTTTTTTTTTTTACTAACAAATTTGGTATAGGCTGTTTTTCAAATGTCACAAGATAATCATGTTTTGTTGGGAAATATTGATACCCTAGGACTCAGAAAATCCATTTTGGAGAAAGAAAATGGTAATTTGAAGACACAGATACAAGGGATTAAACAAGATGTGATATCCATGAAAGATGAGAGTAACAATGAAAAGAATAAGATATTAGAACTTGAGATGAAATCTAATGAACTTCTTTCAAGTCATGATATGTTAAACTCAACAATTAGGAAATATGAGCATGAGAATAAAGAATTAAGAAGTAAAATAGTAGATACCAAAATTGAAAATGATGAAAGAATTAAACTTCTTGAACAAACAATTGAAGACAAAGATAAAATTCAAAAAGAAATGGGATATAAAAATTCACAAGTTGTTGAAGAAATCAATAAAGAGCTGATAAGTTTAAAGCAAGTATCAGAAGAAGAAGAGCAGACTAGGAAAGGGCTAGAAAGTAAATTGATTGAAGTTGAAACTTCGTATACCCAATTGGCTAAGAAGTTACAAGATAAAACAAGTCAAATGAGACAATATGAAACGGATGCTATCGACGCTAAGAATAAGAAGATTCAATCAATAACGGAGGAATTGGAGATATCTAATAGTAAAGCCGAAGGATTAATTAATGAAAATAACGGATTGAAAAAATATATTGAATTAATTATTAGTGATTTCAATAGTTTGGTTGGGTATCAAGAACAAATCAAGATTATGTTTGAAGAGAAAAACCGACATATCTACATTAGCGAAATTGAGTATAAAAGTCTCAGTATTTTGGTGCTACGAAATATAAAGGGCATTATGAAAAGAATTGATAGATATACCGATTTGAATTTTAAAGAAAATTACAAACATATCAGCGAATTGATTGATAAATTGGAACAAGGCGGGAGTGTGGATATTTGTGAGATATTGACGAATGATTTCCAGGCTATTATGAGATATATGGATAAAAACAAGAAAAATTGCAATTGGGTGCAAACCGTTGAAGATAAATTCAAAAGAGAGAGAGAGCGGAGGATTGAAGAAAATGCATCTGCACAGAAGCGGCTGTCTGAATTGGAAGAGGAAAACGAACGATTGGAGCGACTGCATGCATATGCATAATAAAATAGATTTTTTCTAATTAAATATTTTCCGCGGAGCCATGAGATGACATGCGCATTATTATAATCTTAATCTCTGATATATAACAAGCCTAAAACCTCTGCTTTTTTGGTGCAACAATGTGTTCGCCAACTTCTCGCTTATTACACAAACCCAGTGTCAACTCCTACGAGGCCCTGCCCGAGCTCTCTGAGTCCGTCTCAACCTCCTCGTTTTCCTCGGATTCCCCACGGACCTCGGTTCAGACACCCGGCCTGTCGCCGTCTCCCTCCGGTGTGGACCTAAAGCACAGAGTCTCCAACGGATTGCTTTCCGTTAGCTCCTACCACGATGTCAACCCCTTCAAGTCGAACCCTCTGTCCAGAGTCACCTCCTGGCCCTCACGACCCATTTCCTTGGACACCGTCTCCGAACACTTGTCCAAACTCGCCGATGCGCCCATAAGCAGAAACGACTCTGTTATCGCTTTTGCTCCTCCTCCAAGAATCGTCGTTACTAATAAATCAAAGTGGGTTATCGTGTTGGTCGGCCTACCTGCTACTGGTAAATCCACAATAACAAAACAACTACTCAGCTATCTCAATCTTAAAATACAACCTTTACAAAAATTCCGTACTCAAACATATAATGCCGGTGAAGTAAGAAGAGAGATGGAATCCGATTTTGAGTCTCAAGGCTCTGACTTTTTCAACTTTGCAAATAAAGATGCTGCTCAAAGACGAGAGTTATATGCTCATATCGCTTTAAATCGCTTATTGGATGATTTAATAGATTCCGATTTAACCGTAGGGTTTTTCGATGCTACAAATTCAACCGTTAAAAGAAGGAAACACATTTTAAAAACTATTCAACAAAGATGTTTTGATGGTACCCATAAAGTTCGAGTAAATACAATATTTTTCAATATAAAATGTACATCATCATCAATTTATTCTTATAATATTTTAAGAAAAGCTCAAAGTCCTGATTATATAAATAAAGATAAAAATGATGCAATTAATGATTTTTTAAAAAGAGCTGAGAATTATAAAATTGGTGCTGAAATTATAACAAATCGTGAAATCAGAAAATCTCCTGCTTTGTATGTTTTTTTCAAAAATTTAGGTGAATCTATTAATATTATTAAAGGTGATGAATTTGATTGTTATAATAAAAAATTTAATGATCTTATTAATCTAAAAAATTCTGATACAAATGATATCGCCAAGACAAATGAACATGAAAATGAAAATGAGGAAGAAGAAGAGGAGAATGTTAATTTTAAAACAATCTATAGTTTCAGAGATGATTTGGTATGGAAGAACTTGGAAGATTTTGTTATAGATTATACTCAAATTGAAGCTAAATCTCGACAAGTCTATCTTTCTGGTGTTTTTAAACTTATTGGTGAAAATCCAGAATTCTTAAAAGTTGTTAAACAATTATTCAACTAATATACATCTTATTGGTTACCAATTTCATTAATAACAAAACTATACAATTTTTTTATAATCGTTCTTTCATTCATTAATTTGTTTTTATTATTTGCATCTTATATTATACGAAAACAGAAGTTGCCTTATATATATTATCAGCTAACTGCAAGAAATTTGGCTTGCCTTTGCCTTTGGCTCTACGTTGTTTACATTATACTTTTTTGTCTTATATTTGTTGGTAAAAAAAAAAAAAAAACGTCCTCATCATGTTCATAATTAATCATACATATAAATTGGGTACATATTAAAAAATGAAAGAAGAAATAAAACAAATTTATTTCTAAAATGTACAAAATTTGTATGAGATTTTTACATTCATTATTGCATTCCTTTTTGTGACTTCATAACTTTAAACAGAAAAGATGTGTTCTATTTTTCAATTTTTCAATTTTATTTTATAATTTTAATGTCACATCATACATTCCGAATCTTTATTTTTCTTTAGTTCCTTCTTTCCGTTAATTTTAATTGTAGAACAATCCAAAATCTACTAGTTTTGATTCGATTGTTTTAATACCGTTACTATTTTAATTTTTTTAAATTAATTTTTTTTTTGGCTTATATTATTTCACTTTAACACTTTATTTAATCTTTAATTCCCTAGGATAAGGGACGGTAATAATGATAGAAAAATAGGCTTATATATAAATATATTTATTCATGAGGGGGAAAAGATGTATTTCAATTAAATATAAATACCTATTAAATTAGGATATGATTGGAATTTGTCTTTAAATGTCGTTTCAATTTTACAAATTTTTATACATTTATTAATAGATCTAGTTTATTATAGAACATTTTGAATTTGTATCGTGATCATCATATCAATATAAATACTTTATATTTCATGATCATTGTTCACGTTGATAATCGAACTCGAGAATCTTTAATTTAAATTTTGCAATTGAATTTGAATGTTTTAATACAGTTGCCTTTAAAAATCTAGTAATGATTACATTCTATAAGATTCATAGCGGTGTGGCGGTTTATTTCGGCACCATAATTAACAATTACTTTGATCATGAAATACTGACTAAAAAGTCATCTTCTTTTCTTAATCTATAAATATACAGGGCTAAATGAGTTGGGAAATAGAAAAATAAAAAATATCTATGTAATTATAATTCTATCTTCGAGGTTGGCTTAAGATTGTTTACTCTTTACCTCATGTATTCAAAGTTCCTTAACTCTATTATTATACATACGATTATACATTAAATTAGAAATAAATAATTATTAATTAAATCATAATAGTTACAACTACCAGTAGCAAGACACCATTCTTATAATTAATTATAAATATTTCATGAGGAAAAGTTTATTTGTTTAAATTTATCTTTAAATTCTTTTTCAATTAATGTTCGCCTTTGATAACTTATAATTGGAAAATTAAATCAGACAATATTCATGTTGTAATTGAATTACGAACATTTCATACATATTTAAACATGCTAGACAACCATGTAGAATATATCGCGATTGTCTTTTAATTAGGCCCTAGGGTTTATCGTTATACCATCAATAAACCTATTTATTTTTTACAATTGGAATGAATTAAACCTGTTCAAGTATTAATTAATATGATTAACTAAGTTCATTATGATGCTATATCAGGAGATTATGCCACACGTGTCTGGTTGATGCCTAACACCGACAGCAACAGCAATTGATATCAACTCTTTTTTGGAACAGAGCATATAAAATTAGATTATCTAAGTAGTAAGTACTTAATTAACCTTTATGGTAAATTGGTAATATCCACGGTTTTCCTCTAGCTATGATCGAAATAATATTAAATCATAGAGCTATCGATATCATCGTCGTCAATAGTCATCCTAGCTATAGGAAACTAATTAGACTACACATTGAGTACCTACAACAATTTTTTTCAAACGTATATTATTAACTAATCATCAATTATTAGTAATTGTACATGTCATTTGGCAATCAACGGAGATATAGCCCTTACAACCTTCACCATGGTGAGTGGCAACTGAAATGGGTCATACATGGCCATGGATTATAATTATTAGTTATAGATCTTTCTGAATGAAAATCATCAAACCTCGGGATTCCCATAAATGGATGCTCGATAAATAAGGTCATCGATCTCGGAACAATTGTTGATCCACTTGATCATGATATCGAAACGAATCAAACGATTAATTTTTGATTATTAATATTGCCATAGCTAGCATTTAATGAGTCTACTTACAATTACAGTGTTGATTCTGGTATCACACCATTGGTACTAAAAGATCTTATATAACTTACAGTATATAAGTAATATTGTTACTAAATTTAATAAATCAAACAAACAGTGTGTCACTAATAATTGCAATATATATTGGTATATTAAGGACTTTACTGGTCATGGTATAATTATACATGTAAGGCCTTATACTTTGATCAGGTATATCATATATGGTAGTCGATTAATAAATTTGCACGTAATTGTATTAATTAATATTAATGGTATTTAACATTGTCAATTTTTTTTATCCAAAGCTTTTTGGAGTCAGCCACAATGATAGGAAGGAAGCGGATGGATGATTCCTTTTATGATTATTCATGTTTTTTTTCGTCTATTTAGCATTTAGTATTTACTGGAGTATTCATGATGTAATTGATAATATTTAAAGAACCCATGGCCAATAAATGAATGACACGGCTAAGTGTTTAGTTTATAAAAAATTATATCAATAATTATATTTATCCGCGTATATACTCCGCAATGTCCGCATATACTTTATATTAGCATTGACTTAATATAATTATAGTAGATTTATTATCATAAACTATAAAATAGTTATATATTATAACAATGAAGTCACCAACTAGTAGCAAAGATTACATCATTATATTAAATCGAAAAATATGAGTAAGTAAATTTCGTGCTTTATAATTAGGCTGGCAAAGAATTAATAGTTAGCATTATTAATTATTAGCTTTTAGTTGGCAGCACGGATCTCCAGAATAATCTAATATTGGGTATGCAATGAATATATCAGAAAGAAGAAAGCCCATTCCGCTTACAGTCGGGTGAAGATTAAACTAGGGCTTGTCTCTCGAGTACCACTCTTAAGACGCACGCCTTTGAACCAAAAAGGTTTTATATATATAACACAAGGAAAAAGTTCATAGTATGGAGTATGGACTTAATTTTGGAAAAGTGTCGTGCTCCATTATAAAGAGTGGGAGTTCGTATGCCCCTAGTATCAGCCGTTTAAGGGCGCTAATACTAAATACTAAATATAATTTCACATAAGCTGGTATAATATAAGTAGAATATCTTTAATTTATGGAATAAACTATTTAAGAAGCAGAGGACTAATCAACATTACTCAGTCACTGGTTATAATCTTGCCATTTTTATGGTAAGTGGTGACCAAAGTAAAGTGCAAGCTTGATTTTGGCTTGTGTGTAAACCGTACGCATTGATCAGAACACATTGCAATTGTATTGTTATACATGTATGTGGTATCATTATTAGTAGTATATCTGTCATTTGATTGATTTATAATTTATAATTTTTGTATTATGATTTCTCTAGATCATGTTATTGCTTTAAGGTATACGTTATAGTTCCATATGAATAGGAGGTAGTAACAAATTTGCTGAAACTGTGAGAGTTTTGCTAAATTTATTGAGATTATTAAGAAATATTACCTTGGAAGATGTGAATAGTAATAATTATTCCTCCTCGGTAACTTATAGTATCGAAGGATTATTAAAATTTTAGGAAAATGATCATTATTTAAGATATATCAACTACGTATAAGGATCTTATAGAACACAAAAATCCATAGATAGGTACTATGCTGAGCCAGTTACTGCATATGATAAAATTTAATCCCAAGAATTCAAAACTAATATTGATTTTAAATTGAAATTGGTCTAATATTATTTGTTACTTATAAACTTTTATTACTTGGCTACCGCTTTTCATTATATTTGCTTGCCTCCATTCTATTACCCACAAGGATATCAATATTTAGTTAATGTAGCAAAATATATTGATATAATTGCTGATATTTTGCGAACTAATAAATTCCTACAACTTTTATTTGAAACGCGTTCAATTAAGGAAGCTGGATATTTTGGTTAATTTAATTATTGCACTGGTTTGTATTAACCCAGGAACAGTTTTTCACTATTTATTATTAGAGAAATGCACTTAGATTAAGATCAACAAAAAGAATAAGATATAAGTGTCCTTCATTATTTATTATCGCTACTAATATTTGTGGAGGGGCTGCCAGACATGGGGAAGCCAATATATGAATCTCACGAATTTTATCAAAAGGATATATGCCCAGTGTCATATGAAAAGCTCAAAAATATTGATATTGGCTTACGAACTCCAAATTTAAACGGCCACAACAATAAATTTATGTTAAGCCACTACTTGTGATATATTACTGTGCATTCTCACACAGTCATGATCCTAACAATTGAAAAGATCATTTGGTTATAAATTTAAATATTTTTATTCTTTACATGAAGCGTATAGAAATATACCACTATGGGACTACTAATACCAAAATGTAAAATAAGATTTAAACAATAATATAACATTTATTACTTATACATTTATTAACCAATATTACAGAATCTAAAATCACATAATTAAAAATATAGTTATCACAAAATGTACTTTTCCATATCGTTATTCAAGTTCCTGGATTTTGCGGTTTCAGGAGCAAGAAAGAAAACAATTAAACATATTGTAATAATAAATCCCAGTAGATTCAATTAGAAGAGGTGAGAAGTATATAAAGAAAAAGAAAAAGAAAAAGAATTTGATATTTTATTTATTGAAAACTTATCCAATCTTTCTTCATAAATAATAGTCGAGCCAGTTCCCCAACAAGCAGAAAATGTGAATACATAGGTGAAAATAAGTTCAAATATTACGTTACCGATTGAAATGTGTTTTTCAATATTTAAAGAACTGRGTYCTAATACCGAGAATGAAACGAAACAGTTCAACATAATTGTTGAACCAAAAATTGAATTTAATCTTCTTCTCATTTTAATAGTCAGTACTCCAATGATCATTCCAAAAAGATAAATTGTTGTAATAATCACCATCAGCATGAATATATCATTGTTAATATGATTATTATTACTAATAGTAATATTCTTGAAAATCTCAGTACAATAATATATAAGAAAAAACTAACTTACCTGTTAAATGTTTAAAAAACTGAATGCCATAACACTTTATTTAATTTATAATTTAACTTTGTTTTTGAGAATGTTATGAGTAATTCTCTTAATTTTCTTAATTCTCTTAATTCTTCAAAATATATTACTATAAATATATATATGAAGAATAGTAAATAATGAACTGTGTTGATTTTCATCTCTAGATCGTTTAGATATGAGTGGTACTTGAGACTGTATTGATCTTGCTTTATATTGAGACTCGTATGAAAATAGAAGCCGAATTGCAATAATAGTAGACCAAACAAGAGAAAAATTTGATATGAATTTCCATTGACTATAATACTCAATATCAATTTAGATATTTTCCGTAAGTTTAATTGACACAGCTCCACTGAAAATCCTAAGAGGAGTCATAATTTGAAAGAGATTAAAGGATAATTGACGAACAGAAGGAAATGAATTTTCAACTACCAATGATTGACATACAACTGTTAAACTCCCAGCAATTCAAATAAGATATCTCCCATACATAGCACCTAAATGTTCCCTTTCAATATCAGGAGTCAAAACAAATTGACCCAATACGTCAGAATTATAAATTATTATTCCTATTAAGATACCAAAATTTTCTTCCTGTGAAATCACTGAGCCTTGAACATAAGGATGAACCAATTGCGGTTCCAACAGCAAAATTAAATAACTGTTAGCGGCCACATCATATTATTAATCCTACGCCGCTTTGAAAATCATTCATATAGGATATTCCAGGAATTTTACCAATATCCCAGCCAATAATAAATCCACCAAAAGATAACAACAGGGTTGATAGAATATTAAGAAAGTATTCAAAATAGCTTATTGGTGTTTCTGAATCAGTTTCTTTACTAGAAGAAGATAAAGACCCCCAGGTAAATTTCCGGGAAAGCGTACGCAATATTTGTTACATCAGAATAGTAAGTGTATGTGGTAGTTTCAACCAAATCATTTATCTCCGAATCAATACCATCATGGCCATGACTATAATTACCACTAACATTGACAGTTTTATTATCATGAACAGTTACAGTTTTAGATAAGAACTTCGAAGTAAAAGATAAGCCGCTTTAGAAGACATTTTTGGTTGTTCCTAATAAAAAATTTATGTAGAGTGAAGAGTTTGAAGAGGAAAACGAATTAGGAGTGGACTGGCTTTTTTATAACTCAGTTATTACTCGAATTCCATTAAATATATTCATATATTCATATATTCCAATATTTTTAAAACAAATCTTGATGGTACTAGTGTTCATATTATTAACTTCGACTTGTTGATCTATTGACTTATATCTTCGTTTCTAAATTGTGTTCGAGGAGGTCAAGCCAGCACAAAATGCAAAAACCTCTTTAGTATCTTGCATATACTGTATGGTGCCCATCACATTAATATTGATATGTAATGCATATACTGGTACCTACTTACACTATAGTTTATTACAAACATTGGAGTCAGTTCAAGTGATTTAAGGAGATAATAGATCATAAAATTAATGATATCTATTTTTATAAAAATACACAGATAGAGGAGTTGAGGGACCAAAAATTTTAAATATATTAATTAATATATACTGTATTTCCAGCTTCAATATAAGGTTTATACATGTTTTAAAAGAACATTATATAAGTATATATTTCTTTCTCTTCCACAACTATAGTTATGTAATCCCTAATGTGTTAGAAAATGGTAGGTTTACCGGACGTGTCCGCTTTGGGGTACAACTACATAATTAAAAATTATAAATTCACCAAATATCAAGAAATTCTTAGAACTATTATTATACATATCTCAAGGCACCTGATTGTTGGGCTCATATATGTAATGGTTGTTGTCTAACTTCAAATTTTCGCTGTGGAAGTAAAAAAGCCTTTGAAGGACTTCATGGGGTATTCTACTAATTAGCGATCCTATTGATTCCAATATTCATTTCAATATCATGTAACAACTTTTTTCTGAACTTTTTTTACGGCTTTGAGAGAACCAATAATCTTTTCACCATTTTTACTCTGTATATGGTATGGGGTAAGTACCAACCGTAAGTTCAGAAAATCATTTCGAAACTTCACGCTCATTAAAATTTAACTTCTTAAAATACCCAATCATACCAAAATGGCATATATATAAAAAATAACTCTGAAATCTCTATTCTACACGTTCGGCTATTTCGTACGAAAAAAAATACACACGTCACAAAAGATTACGTTCACTATTCTGGGGGAGGCAGAAATCTTAAGGAAATGACAGTTTGTCCATACTCCAGATAGACCACAGTTAGTTCGTGTCGTTGATGAGTTTATCTAACCGCGCATTTTAAACAAGCCCGACAGTAACAGAAGTTTCAAAAAAGTAGGTGTATATATAACTGTCCGTCCAGAAGAAGGGGGTCTTGGGGAAGTCAAAATGATTAAAAAAAAAAAAAAAACACAACTAGACCTATTGGAAATTAGGTGTAGTGCACGAAGGACTCAAAACATTAAGTGGTTGCCCGATTTAATGGAAGAATATTTGATTTCTGATGAGAAGCTTGTTCATTTGCCGCATATGCTTGGGTGATATTGGTGGTAGATTTGCTAGAACAACAAAAAGCAGTCAATGTACTAAAAAAAACTTGTAAGAACTATCTTCTAGAGTTAATTGAGGTGTGAGTAGGCTTTCCAAGATTGTACTTATTCTTGACATTGATGAAATCGTGTAAATGGTCAATGATGCGGAGAACATCCAACTTTACAACGTATTCTATCTTTCCAATTGCCGAACTACCACAAAGACATCTAAAATTTATAAACAAAAAAGTTCCAGATTCTTCTGTGTATCATCAAAGATTTTATATGAATGTGTGAGTGGTATCGCGGTTCTTCTCAAACTCATCCTCTACTTACTATTTTGCGAGTTTCTATTATTAGAAGAATAACGTTTTTTTTTTTATTTTTTATAATTATTGGAAGGGATGATCTTATTATGACAATAAAAAAAAAAAAAAAAAAAAAAAAAAAAAACGATTGCTTATAATTATGATCAAATACAGCCTTTAAAATAATTGAAGCAATGGTAAATTAAAATTTGAGAATCAAAAGAAAAAAATAAAACGATTTTGATAAACACAAAATAGGAGCTGTCAAGCATACAGACAGAGTCAGTAAAATAGATGTGACACATATAAGCTCGTTTAACAAGTCATCAATTCATGTTATACCGGTAAACATATGTATGATGGTGACGAATATCAATATCAATTACAATTGCAAACAAAAATAAAGAATGAGAATCAATAATGATAAGGTTAAATTAGTAGCAGGTAAATGTGTTGTAAAGACAATATAATATAAACGAAAGCATAAACATATATAAACTCAAAACATAAAGTAAAAAGTAAAAAATAAATGTAAAAAACATAAAAAATTTCCAATTATTTAATATTCAATCATTATATATTATCATTTTATATATTTGCATTCTAATCGATATCAAGAATATAATATTGCAATTGCATATTCATATTTCACCAGCTAAACCAAAACCTGTTTTTATTAAATTTCTTCATGATCAAGAGATTTCATCTCATCTCATATCATCTCATCGCATCGCATCGCATCGCATCTCAACTCATCTCTCCTTTCAAACCTCAAATTTTGTTGTAACATTTAATGTTTATTTTTATTTTCAATGTTTTAAAAAAAATGGTTTATCATGTAAATTTTACATTAATCAAAATTTTCATTTTCATCTTGTAATTGCATTAATATTAATATTTGTGTTTTCATGAAAACAAATAAAATAGAAAAATAAAATTATATAATATTAGAACAATTCCTTTAAAAAAAAAAAAAAAAAATTTAAAAAAAAAAAAAAAAAAATAAAAAAAAAAAAAAAAAAAAAAAAAAAAAAAAAAAAAATAAAAAAAAAAAAAAAAAAAAAAAAAAAATTATATAATATTAAAAAAATTCCTTTAAAAAAAAAAAAAAAAAATTTCAAAAAAAAAAAAATAAGTTTCCCATAAAAACAAATGATAAAAAAAAAACGTGTAATATTAAGAAAATGAAAAAAAAAAAAAAAAATAAAAATAAAAAAGTAATTAATATTGATATTAAATAAAAATGTAAGGTGTATAATCAAAAAAATGAACAAAATAATAAAGATATAAATGGTCAAAATTATGAGAAATGAAAATACATAAATAATTAAGTATTAAATGAATAACAAATAATTAAATAAATAAATAAATCAAAAAATTTAATTATGGAAACAATAATAATTATTTATTAATCTCAAAAAATGGGTTTTTATTCTTAATTATATTAATATTTTTTTATATCTTACTTATAATTTTCATTTCTTATTGTTTCCATTATGAATTGAACCAAAAAAATGCATTAATATAAACCAACAAAAACAAAGATAAAAAAAAAAAAAATTGTAATGAATATGAATGAAAAAATGAAAACAAAATTTAACGGTACTTGAACAAATTTAATGAATGAATTAAATAGATTAATGAATATAATAGTTGGTTTATTGAGATTGAAATGCATTAATAATTTTTTTTTTTCATTAACTAATAAATAGTTATAATATGATAAAATTAATGTAATTGAGGAATAATATCGTCATCATCTTTTTCTTTCCATTTTAATAATTTTGCCAATTCAGCAACAGGACAACCTTTTTTTAAAAAATCATGTTGAATTAATTCATCACTTGTTGCTCTAACTTTAACATCAACACAAAGACAGATACTTAAGAAATTTTTAATTTCTTTTGATAATAATTCAGGTTTTTTCAATCTTGGAGTACCATTTGTTGCAATTAAATATAAAGCTTTTAAAGGTTCTTCATTTAAATATGGAGGTTCACTTTCAATCATTTCAATTACCATTATACCTAGGGACCAAATATCAACTTTTGAATCATATTGTTTTTGTTTAACAACTTCAGGAGCCATCCAATATGGAGTACCAACCATTGTTGCTCTTTTATTTCTTTGATCAGTTAATTTCGCGCAAAAGCCAAAATCAGTTAATTTAACATTACCTCTTGCATCTAATAAAACATTATCAGATTTAATATCACGATGTATAATATTACGATGATGTAAAAATTGTAAACCTTTTATTGATTCAAAAACAATAGTTGAAATTTGATATTCATTTAATCGATCATTATTATCAATTACATCAGTTAATGAACCACCTTCCATATATTCCATAACAACCCATAATTCATTTGAAGTTCTTAAATAAGATTCTAAGAAATTAACAATATTTGGATGATGAGATTCTTTCATAACTAAAATTTCATTAACAATTAATTCTTTTCTTAATTGAGCATGTAAATCCATTTGTTTTATAGCAACTTTTTGACCTTTTCTTTTTAATGCTCTTGCAACATAAACAGAACCTGAAGCACCTTGACCAACTTTTTCAACTTTTTGATATAAAGGAGTTGGATCAACATCAGCAACTACAGATCTTAATTTAGCCATTATTTGTGGTTCAGTCATTGTTGATAATCTTTTTTCATCAACTTGTTCTTTTTTCCGTTGATGTTGATGTTGCTGATGTTGATGCTGGGGTTGATTTTGTTGTTGATTTTGTTTTTTTGGAGGAAATGGTTTTAAAGGTACATCTTTTTTACCTTGATATAATTGGTTTGTTGATTTCATTTGTTTTAAATGAGCTGATGAATTTAAATTTGAATCGGAATTTATAGAAGGTAAAGAAGGTTGTTTCATTAAAGGTTGTGGTAAACCATTTTGCTTCTTTTGATTTTTTTGTGGAGGAGCAGGAGCTTTTCTTACAGGAGTAAAAGATTCTAAAGGGGGACCATTGGTTGTACTTGATTTTTTTAAATTTAAAGGAGCAATGGGAGATACCAGATCCAAACCATTTTCATTGTTGTTGTTGTTGTTATCACTATCATCAGTATTTAATTTTGGAGGACGTGGAGCAGGTCTCATTGGATTTAAATTATCATGACGAGAACCACTTGAAGCAGGGGAATGAGAATGTTTTGAAGGAGGTTTTGTCCATTCCTGTAAATCAGAAGCGAATTTATTATTTTCCGATCGCATGTTGTTGTTATGTGGTGAAGGAGATTGTTGAATTGGGCCATTAGAGTTAGCGTTTGGATTAGCACTTGGATTAGCATTTGCGTTCGCATTTGCGTTCGCATTTGCGTTCGCATCGGTTGTGTAGAATTCCAAAACTTCAATAACAGCCTGCGGATTTTTTTGGAAATCATCGTTCGTGATTGCACTCGTGGATAAAAGTTTGGCCCAGGTGGCAGGCAGGCCCGTGAAATTTCCGGAGTTCGGGTCGAACCCCACATGGACCTTGTGGGTGAAATTGGTCGGATGCGAGACCGCGCCTGTCAGGGGGGCTTTGGCAAAAATGAGATCGATCCAGGTGCTCAGATCCGCGTCGTTCTTGCAGGACACGAACAAAGACCGCTGGGAGGAGTTCCGGATGATTTCGAAGCAGAACGGGCGGACCTGGACGCGGGTGAGGTTGGCGATGGACGACAGCGGAACGGAGAAGGCCAGGTTGGGGTCCGTCTGGGACGGCGAGGGCGGGATCTCCGCGGGCTCGGCCTTGTAGAAGTCGAGGGTGGCGGCCGTCAGCACGAGGTACCGCTTGGACCACAGGAAGGAGAACAGTGCGCTGTCATCTTTGAAGGACACCCAGCCGTGGTGCCGGACCGCACGCGTCCGGGAGCCTCCGTGGCTGCTGAAGGAGCTGGTGGAGGCCTTGTGGGGCGGTCTCGGGGGTCTCGGGGCGGGCCCAGGGTTGGAGAAGGCCTGCTTGGGGTAGGTGCCAGCCGCGGTGGAAAGAGACATTGGAGTATAAGGATGAGTGCAACTACCGTTACTAAATAAATATGTGTCTGTTAGGTGCCTCTCAGGCGTGCGTCCTGCGCGATCTCCTGCCAGCTGGCCACGCTCAACACCACAAACCCACACATCACGAGCAGGTACCCCACGCCCCCCGTGCCGGACACCGCCGTCCCGAACACCGCCCACTCCACCGCGCCGACCACGAAGATCGACACCAGCGACGACACGCTCCCGACCACCGCGCTCGTCAGCGTGATCAGCACCAGGAAGCTGAGCGTGAAGCACATGTTGGCCCCGACGCTCAGACCCACGCACACCCACACCCGGCCCTGCGCCGGCAGCGAGAACCGCTCCACCCCCAGCACGTGCAGCCCCGCCAGCGGCAGCCACCCGCCCGCCACCGTCAGCACCCCGACCAGGCTGGCCACCACCGTCGAGAAGCCCGCCTGCCTGCGCGCGCCCACCAGGCTCGCGTCCGGGCAGCACAGCCTTTTGTACAGAACCTCGTACAGCCCGTACACCACGGCCCCGACCCCGATGACCGCGTCCCCGAGCACCCGCCGTGGATACGCCCCCGCGTCCTGCCCCTGCCCGCCCCATCCCACCAGAAACACCCCTCCGACCGCCAGCACCACGCTTGCGGCCTTCATCCTCTCCACCTTCTCCCCCAGCAGCCACACGCTGAACCCGTACGCAAAAAATGCCGAGCAGTTGTATATCGCCGTCAGGTCCCCCGGCGTCGTTAGGTTGACTGCCGTGTACCACGAGGACGCTGCAATCGTCAAGGACACCACTAGCTTCATACCCGCGATGAAAAAATACTTTTTGTATTCGTATTTGGAATACCCGTTTGCTTCTGCGATCAACACCCCCGTGCCTTTTAGTCCTTCTATTTGTTCTCTAATGCTATTCGTAATCCCTGTCCCAAATCTCTTGTAAAACCTCGCGGAATTCGAACTTGTTAAACGGTCGTGATATTTCTCTGAATTCCATTTGAATAGACTTATACTTATTAACTGTATTGGCAATAAAAATGTCCATGATCCATGTGTTATAAATAATAAAAAAAAAGGTCTATGGAATTGAAACTCTCTCGATAATAATCCTGTTAATTCGGTTTGTATGACAAATGAAATTAATGATATTATAAATGCAATAATAACTAATATTACTTTTTTTTTAGATTTTTCTAATCCTAATCCTGTTCCTATTGTATCTGTTGTATCATAGTTTTCTGTTGTTGTATTTGTATAAACTAATTCACTACCTTCATTAATCTCAATATCATTTGATAATGGTTCATATTGTTGTAATACCATATCGGTTAATTTTTTAATCTTATATACTAATCAATATTTTGAAAATTTTTATTTCATGGATAACTAGGATACAACGAGTAAGTATAAAGTAGATAATGGATAGATATCACAACACCCAAACTCCCTTGATAGAGATTAAATTATTTTATGCTGTGGTTTCATTTATATATTTGATGTTTCCATTTTTACAACAATTAAGTCCCCAATTGCATTCGTTTGAACAAGACCCAAATAATAGATCATTCTTCATTACAGTGAAAGGGACATAATCGCAACTCCTGGGTGCAGATGCACTTTTTTTTTGAGGGGATTTTATTTTATATGTAATCAATTGCAGTTTGGATTTAGGTCTCCACCCTCTATCTCTTTTCACCACCAAGTAGAACCCCCAATTGCAAGAGGCTATTTATGTAATCTAAGTAACCCCTATATAAGTAATATAAGATGCAACATGGTAGAACAGTTTCAATCTACTTGCCACGAAACGTTAACCACTTCGTCGTGACACCAGCTTTACATAAAAAGCTTTAGATAACACATGAATATTACTCCCTCAGGGATCTCATCATTCAAATGCTCTATGTAGGAGACAGTATTTTGAGGTTTGAAGGCTTGGCCTGACTGTGGCAATTGTGGAGCATAATTTTTTCTAAACATCCTAATTACACCATTGGTATCTCCTGAGATCACTCTAATCTATCTTTAGACCATTATTTTTTATTCTATTGGTTCTTCTCATTCAGAAAATGTTTTATATCCAGGTTTCTACAAAACGGTTAATTGATTAGATATTTTAATGTTCAACTTTGCAGCTAGCTCATCAACCGTATTCAGCAGTAGAAGCTGCATGTTTCAATCATAAGAATTTCATTTCAGTTAATTGCCCTTTCAGAAAGTGTTGATAGGCTCTTTTCTTTTAAGAAGGTATTAATAGAAATATCGCTTTACTAAATTCTAGAATTCATTCTATGTTTTGGAATGGATAATCGAGGCCTGGCTGTACTGTACATATATTGTCTAAGTTTATATGTATAGTAACTTCTAAAGATAGTTGAAGTAATGAGCTCACCATGTACAACAGTAGGATTCTATTCACCTAGGTGGGAGAGAAATTCAGATCAATAGTTTCAACTAGGTTCCCTACTATAAACATAGTGATGTTAATATTCACCAATTTAAAAGAATCTTAAAGCTCAAACATAACAGACGAGTTCTATTTCTTGCATCCATCATCAACCCATATTAAGCAACTCTTTCATGCTAGAGAAGTGAGATTAGCAGTTGAAATCATAATCACTGGCTTTGCTTCTACTGATACACACTTTTTTATTCATGAACTATCAGAACCAACTGGAAAAAAAACAATTCAGAATCTATAGGTCAGTAATTATATAAATTGTATATACATATATAGAGCAAATGAGTCCAATTATGAAATGGTTGTTCATATGACAATTCATTGGTATTATGTGGGGAACCCTTGAACATCCTGATTCGGATGCCATCCAAATTAAGGTCTATCGGAAACAAATTCTGGAACACACTGAGGGTTCTTTAAGTACATAGGATATCTATTTACAGTACTTAGTTTTCAAAATAAAAGCATATGATTGATTTTCGAAATGTAAATTTTGATTGTATGGTTCAGATGGTCTACAAAACCTCCATACTTGTTTAAACTAAAATGAATATAAGCCTTATAGATTGCAATTAATTGTCTTTATCTAAGTTATGTAATATAAATACTCTAAACTTTTTTTATAAATTCTATTATCTTATCTTATCTTATCTGCTGTCCGATTCCTGTGAAATTTGATCATCCACGATCCATTAAATATATCAATATATCTATAAATATTGAATTTCGTTCATTTCATCAAAAAAATAGGTTTATTAATATTAGCACCAATACAGCAGCATTAAAAAAAACTATGATACAATATTTCAACATTTGAAATCGGTAAAAATAAGTTGGAGAGAGCATTTTGTGTAACAGTGTATGTATAGGATGATAAAATGTTTCGGTATTTTGTTTCTGGTTGATTAAGTTACAATTTTGGTAAACTTATTTCGTGATTTATTTGAGTGACAATTTGGTTATTTTGGAAATATCCATTTTTATGCACAAACTGTTTGGACATCTATCTGAGACAACGGTCGAGTGGCTTGACTGAAATAATTCAATTATTGGAGATGGTAATCTTTAACCGTACCTTTACCATAGTTACGAAACATGTTATCAATCATTGCTTATAAACGAGAAAAGAAAAGATGGAATATACCAACTGTTTGTACGTATTTAAACTATAATTATCCACTACTATATCCTACAGTATATCTGGATAATCCACCCAGCCAGTACATTAATTAAATACGCTTATATGTTTCTAGGAACAAATAAAGATTACCATCTGGTATTAATAATTCAATTATTAATATTTCAACCAAGCCGCTTAACTGTTGTTTGTCTTAGAAAGACCCCAAACTGTTTACATAAAATGGCTATTTCCATTTTAATTATATCCAAAATAGCCAAATTGTTAGTCAAATAAATCACGAAATAAATTACCAAAATTGTAACTCAAACAACCAAGAACAAAATACCGAAACATTTTATCACCCTGACACCGAAAATTAACCTCACAAGCCAAAAAACACTCACCCCACACATATACATAATACTTCCCTCCTGCCAAATTGAGAGTGGAATACCGTATGTTCTTACCAAAATATTCGGTTAATAATATATCTCCAAGGTAATGAAATATTAGTGATAACCGGAAAAACTCTACTCCATCTTGCAACTTGAAAACGTCCTTTAGCATTTCAGATTTGCCATTTTTATTTCTAAAAGTTTTACTTCTTTTTTTCAGTATTGACAATAAGATAATTTTCAATCTTGTAGATGAAAAGAAAAGTGGAGCTTCCCGAAGATAAATATGAACAATACATTATAATTATATAACCTGTTAATTATTTTACCGTTGATCACAAAACACTTTTAACTTTTAATTAACTGCTTTTAATTTATATATAATTATTTCATATTTCTTTCTTTTCCATTTTTCCTCAACTCAAATTATATATATATAATTTTATCTTTTTCTCATCATCATATATGATTGATCCGAATAATCATAACACTTAAAGTTAACACCCATCAACAAAAAATGTCCATTTCTTTAGGGGCTGCGATTTACATCTCGGTAAAACCAATAATTAAGATTTTCTTAAATATTGCTTTAGGTTTTATTCTCGCAAAGAAAAAAATCTTAACTGCTGAAACTGGTCGTTCAATATCTTCAATATTAATCCTTGCTCTTCAACCAGCTCTAATATTCAATAAAATTATTAGTTCATTAGATGGCTCAGATTTAAAGATGTTAGGGATAATGATCTTAGGTGCTTTTTTCCAAACTGGTGTCGGATTAATAGCAGGAATTGCATTAGTTTTATTTGCACCATGCCCTAAAAATTGGAGAGGAGGTCTTATTGCTGCCAGTACTTGGAATAATGCTGGTGATTTACCAATTGCATATGTTCAGAGCTTAGCTACTGGATCATTATTCACAAGTGCAGAGTCGGATAAAGGTGTTGCTTATGTTACAATGTTTATGGCTATGTGTACGGTCACTTTTTGGAATTGTGGTGGTTTTAAATTAATCGTTGCTGATTTTAAAACTAATAAAAATAATGATCTTGATCTTGATCCTGAAGAAGACGAAGATGAAGATGAAGAAGAAGAAGATATAAATCATGCTGATTTTTCACCGTTTTTATCTATTAAAAATATATCTTCATTTTTAAAGAAAAAAATTAATCCTAAACCCACACCTAATTCAAAAAATGTTCATGATCATCATGAACTTGAATTTGAACCAAGAACTAAGAATATCGCTATTGGAAAAATACCAAATTATAAATCTATAACTAATGATGATATAGAATCTGGTCGAGATCTTGGTCTAAATAATAACATAATAAAAGAAAGATCAACAACTACTAATGGAAATAATCAATTACAATCACGCTCCATTCCAAACTTCGTTAATAATCGCTCAAATTCATTAGAATTGGAAAGACGAATAACAGAAACTGCAGATAATATAATTCAAAATTATGAACGTACTACTTATTTAACTTCAAATACAATTATCAAATCAAAATCAAAAAAAAGTTTAAATTTAAAACATTTCTATACAATTATCAAAAGAGGAACACTTTTCTTTTTAAGTAATCTTAAAAAACCAATGTCAATTGCTTTAATAGTTGCAATTACACTTACAATGATTCCATGGACAAGACGTTTATTTTATAAAAAAGCAGATGCAAATTTACCAGATGCTCCAGATGGTTTACCAATATTAAATTTTGTAATGGACTTTACGTCTTTTGTTGGTGCAGGAGCAGTACCATTTGGTCTAATAATGCTTGGTTCAACAATATCAAATTTAAAAATTAATTCATTTCCTTCAAAATTTTTATTAACTTTATTAATGTTAATTGTTATAAAATTAATATTATTACCAATTTTTTTAATTTTATTAGTTAACCAATTTAAAAAAATTGGTTGGATTTCAAAAAATGATAGATTAGCACCTTTTGTTTTAATTTTAACGGGTTCAATTCCAACACAAACTACAAATATGTATATTACTTCTTATTATTCTCCTAAAAATAAAAAAATTGCATTAGATTGTGTTGCAATGGCTTTGATTATTCAATATCCAATATTAATTATTACTTTATCGGTGGTTATGACTTATACCTTAAAAGATGTTATTCATGTTTAAAAAAATTTGTTTTTTATTCTTATATTTTGATTCTCAAAAATATTATTTCACATTCATGGAATAATTCCATGTGTAGCTGCAGTTTGAGAAACTTTTTAATCGATAGAGATATGCCACTTTAGATTTATAAGCAGTGATATTATTTCTTTATCTCATTTATCTTTTAATAGTAGCGATATTATTGCTAAAGATTTAGAGTTTGAGTTCCATCATTGATCATGATTCATTCTCCTTTTTAGCAGTTAAAACAACAGATAAAAAATTAAATACATGCATGTATAGCTTTAAGCATAAAAAAAATTCTTTAAATTCATTTAAATTCGTAGCTGCTTGAGGTTCCTCATGTTTAATGTAACTTACTGCTCAAGATAAGCACTAGCTATAGAATTAACAAATTGTTATTATACTACTTTAATTGGCATTTTATTCAAGAAATGTACTTCAAATATTACTGACTTTAATTGTTGAATATAGATCTAGATATAGCATTCATTTCGTTAATCTGACTTACTTGATATTATTGTTATTTATTATATATATTGTCATTATTCACTACAGCTGATAGCATTTTGATTGTCCTGTTAAACATTCTTCAAAATTGTGATTGAAATTTTACAGTTTATATATTGCAACTGGTAGGTTACAGTTTAGCTACAGGTATGGGAGAATTAATGGCAAATTGATTTAATTTGCTGCACTGGAAATGTTTAATGTGACAAGGGAAAAGGCAATAAATGCAATCAGTCTAATTTCAGCTTCTTGTATCTATCCAAATGGAATAAACAAGTTACCACATACCTCATCGCGTTGATTACACATTGAAAAGGTGGGCTCGAGGATGAATCACGTCTAAATTGTCTATTTTTTATTTTTTATTCAAATTAGAGAATATCCTACACAAAAAGATTATATTAAGATACATTTTTTCGTTACAGTGAAAATTATAAGTTCAAAAAAAGACAATTGCAATGTGTAGCTTATATTAAACAAATGCTAATTTTTCTAAATCAAATCTAGTTCCATGCATTCATATCATCAAGACCATCGTCTGAAGATGTACACCTATGTACGAAATTAACCATTTTAAAAGCAAATATTCTCAAATTGACAATTATTGGACATGTCGAACCATCAGAGTAGAATTTTGAAATTATCCTTTGAAAATCACCACTTGAAATTGGCTTCTTGGAGGCTAATTTTTCTAATAATGATTTAAGTTCCTTGAATGTGTCATCAGTATTCTTACCAACATCTCCAGAAGTAAAACACTTCCATCATCAATCGTGTATTCATATGGCGCATATATTTTGGATTTCTGGTGTAGGGAGGAATATTTACATCCGATTGAATAACTGGTGTCATATTAGTAAAACATTGATCACTATAATAATCAAAATTTCATTACTCTCATTTTATTCACAGCATATATTTGATACCGAACATGAAGGATACATACATGTATATAATTGAATTTATCATTATTATCTGCATCATCTTCAATTCTATTGTATTTAGAAATTGTGAACTTTCAACTCCTTTATCTGTATGTTTTTATAAAAATAGATATCATTAATTTTATGATCTATTATCTCCTTAAATCACTTGAACTGACTCCAATGTTTGTAATAAACTATAGTGTAAGTAGGTACCAGTATATGCATATACATATCAATATTAATGTGATGGGCACCATACAGTATATGCAAGATACTAAAGAGGTTTTTGCATTTTGTGCTGGCTTGACCTCCTCGAACACAATTTAGAAACGAAGATATAAGTCAATAGATCAACAAGTCGAAGTTAATAATATGAACACTAGTACCATCAAGATTTGTTTTGAAAATATTGGAATATATGAATATATGAATATATTTAATGGAATTCGAGTAATAACTGAGTTATAAAAAAGCCAGTCCACTCCTAATTCGTTTTCCTCTTCAAACTCTTCACTCTACATAAATTTTTTATTAGGAACAACCAAAAATGTCTTCTAAAGCGGCTTATCTTTTACTTCGAAGTTCTTATCTAAAACTGTAACTGTTCATGATAATAAAACTGTCAATGTTAGTGGTAATTATAGTCATGGCCATGATGGTATTGATTCGGAGATAAATGATTTGGTTGAAACTACCACATACACTTACTATTCTGATGTAACAAATATTGCGTACGCTTTCCCGGAAATTTACCTGGGGGTCTTTATCTTCTTCTAGTAAAGAAACTGATTCAGAAACACCAATAAGCTATTTTGAATACTTTCTTAATATTCTATCAACCCTGTTGTTATCTTTTGGTGGATTTATTATTGGCTGGGATATTGGTAAAATTCCTGGAATATCCTATATGAATGATTTTCAAAGCGGCGTAGGATTAATAATATGATGTGGCCGCTAACAGTTATTTAATTTTGCTGTTGGAACCGCAATTGGTTCATCCTTAAGTTCAAGACTCAATGATTTCACAGGAAGAAATTTTGGTATCTTGATAGGAATGATAATTTATAATTCTGACGTATTGGGTCAATTTGTTTTGACTCCTGATATTGAAAGGGAACATTTAGGTGCTATGTATGGGAGATATCTTATTTGAATTGGTGCTGGGAGTTTAACAGTTGTATGTCAATCATTGGTAGTTGAAAATTCATTTCCTTCTGTTCGTCAATTATCCTTTAATCTCTTTCAAATTATGACTCCTCTTAGGATTTTCAGTGGAGCTGTGTCAATTAAACTTACGGAAAATATCTAAATTGATATTGAGTATTATAGTCAATGGAAATTCATATCAAATTTTTCTCTTGTTTGGTCTACTATTATTGCAATTCGGCTTCTATTTTCATACGAGTCTCAATATAAAGCAAGATCAATACAGTCTCAAGTACCACTCATATCTAAACGATCTAGAGATGAAAATCAACACAGTTCATTATTTACTATTCTTTATATATATATTTATAGTAATATATTTTGAAGAATTAGGAGAATTAAGAAAATTAAGAGAATTACTCATAACATTCTCAAAAACAAAGTTAAATTATAAATTAAATAAAGTGTTATGGCATTCAGTTTTTTAAACATTTAACAGGTGAGTTAGTTTTTTCTTATATTATTGTACTGAGATTTTCAAGAATATTACTATTAGTAATAATAATCATATTAACAATGATATATTCATGCTGATGGTGATTATTACAACAATTTATCTTTTTGGAATGATCATTGGAGTACTGACTATTAAAATGAGAAGAAGATTAAATTCAATTTTTGGTTCAACAATTATGTTGAACTGTTTCGTTTCATTCTCGGTATTAGRACYCAGTTCTTTAAATATTGAAAAACACATTTCAATCGGTAACGTAATATTTGAACTTATTTTCACCTATGTATTCACATTTTCTGCTTGTTGGGGAACTGGCTCGACTATTATTTATGAAGAAAGATTGGATAAGTTTTCAATAAACAAAATATCAAATTCTTTTTCTTTTTCTTTTTCTTTTTCTTTATATACTTCTCACCTCTTCTAATTGAATCTATTGGGATTTATTATTACAATATGTTTAATTGTTTTCTTTCTTGCTCCTGTAACCGCAAAATCCGGGAACTTGAATAACGATATGGAAAAGTAAATTTTGTGATAACTATATTTTTATGTGATTTTAGATTCTGTAATATTCGTTAATAAATGTATAAGTAATAAATGTTATGTTATTGTTTAAATCTTATTTTACATTTTGGTATTAGTAGTCCCATAGTGGTCTATTTCTATATGCTTCATGTATGGGCTAGGTATATTATATAAACAATAAAAATATCTGAAATTTATAACCAAATGATCTTTTCAATCCTCAGCGTGAGAAAACATATGCACATGTCATTCTGAGAACATGTTTGTAATTCATATATATTGGTTTAGCTGTTTCTTGTAAAATTCCCTTAATAATATTAATTATAAATTACCGAGGTGGATAAATTAATACTATGTATGCCTCCTAGAGTGTTAAGATATTAATACGATGTCATTTCACATAGACTAGTAGAATATCTAGAATTTACGAAACATCATAAACTATTTTAGGAACACTTAAGGCCTTGTGAAGTACTCTGTAACTCGCCATGGTTCATGGTGATTCGAAAGTAAATCACAAGTTTGATTTCGGCCGAGGATCCTACAAGTTCAGCACACTCTATAAATTTAAGGGTACAATGGAAAATATAAGAAGAATCAACCTGGGAAAACTCTCATCATAAATGTTTAACTTAATGACATGACAATATCAAATACCAATGATCAATGTTGTTGGAACTCATGGTCTTATTTATCCTATAGGTCACGATATGCATATTTCAAAGATATGAGTGTTCTGATATATACTCATATAGAGTAATCACCAGTACATAAAACCAACCAGTAATAAGAGAGTATATTACGCTACACATCCTCCTCGTTAAACATCCCAAAAAAAGGAAATATATCTTTAAAAATGTTTCGACACCTTATTTCTAACGTTGCTCGATCATCATTACGAAATGGAATCATAAAAACAACAACGGCAGCAGCAACATCTAGATCCATTTCAAGAATTGCGTTGAGACCTGCCGTAATTGGAAATACTCTTAATGCTTTCAGTGGTTATAAAGGAGGAGTAAGATCGTATTCTGCAGGAGCTGGATTAACTAGGGAATTAGCACAAACACGGATTATTGAATTGCTAGAAGGATTTGATAAAATTTCCGATCCTTCAAAGATTACATTGGAATCAAATTTTAGGACGGATTTGGGATTAGATTCACTCGATATTGTAGAGGTTGTGATGTTTTTGGAAGAAGAGTTTTCTATTGATATTCCAGAGTATGTTATTTTTACAAGCACAATGTGAGTCTAATTGTGTATATTAATAATGTTTTTTTTTTTTTTTTTTTTTTAGCTCGGAAGCAGATGAGATTGAAACTGTAGGTGGTGCCCTTGACTTTATTTTGTCCCAACCCGATGGTATGTTTTTTTTTCTCATAAAAAGCTAATGACAGTGATAGCTTAAACTAACATTTAATATTTCTTTTATTTCAGCCGTTTAATCGCTTTATATTAAATACATACATTTACCATTCTGAACAATTAAATATAGATTTAAGTCAATGCATATGTATTTAATATTATTATAAATATAATTTAGCATCATAATCATAGTCATTTATGTATTATATATTATTTTACCTCTTGATGAAACAATTTCAATGTTTTGTTATAACTTTCTATTTCTTCATCATTCAGCACGTCGACTTTCACATTTTCAATCTTTTTATCGAATCTTCCAATCCCTTTAATTACTAACTTTTCAAATCTTTCTGATTCACCACGACCACATATGATACTCCAAGCTTTCCCTGTATTCCCAGCCCGTGCGGTTCTTCCAACCCGATGTATGTAGTCTCTCATGCTTAATGGTATATCGTAATTAATTACATTTTCAATTCCTTCAATGTCTAGACCTCTAGCGATGAGATCAGTTGCAATGACAATATTATGTTTATCATCTGCTAAATCCCGTAGGACACGGCGGCGTTGCTGATCTGTAAGTTGAGAGGAACAGCATGCAATTGATATTTTTTTATTGAGGTGGGTAAAAGAACTTGTATTTGATAAGATAAGTTGAAGGAGACGCGCAAGAAGGGCGGCTGAATCATTTGATGATGTGAAAATAAGGGTTCTTGAGGTAAGCGAAAATTTTATAAGAAGCTTCATGAGCAACATTGGTTTATTAAATTTATCGTTGCGTGATAGGGATAAAAGGTATTCTGATAAAGTATCAGGTACTTGAAATTCCTTTATTTGATTATTATTTGCATTTTCATTTATATTGCTATTATTCTGTTGACCAATAATTACAATTCTAGGTACATGGAGTTTGAGAGATGATAATGAGCCTGGATCTTTAGTTAATGTTGCCGAAAAGATTAATTTTTGGGTATGATTAATCCAATTTGTTGCAATTGTTGAATTATGATTATTACTTTTTTCATTTTCTTCAATTATCGAAGTTATTACTTCCGCCCAATTTTGGAATGATTGGTTTAATAATCGATCAGCTTCATCAATAACCAAGTATTTCAAATGCTTTAAATTCAATATCGACTTATTATTAAAAGAAGATTTTAAATGGTCAACTAATCTACCGGGGGTTGAGATAATAATATCTGGTTGGGAATTATTTAATAGAAGCCTGGATTCTTCTCTCAATGTTCTTTCCGATTTCAAAACTATAGTTTTTAAATTGGTACCCTTTGATAACAAATCAATTGTTTTTCGAACTTGATTTAATAATGGCTTTGTTGGGACGATTATAATTGCTCTGATCCTTGGTACGATTCGGTTTTTTAAATCTTCAATTATTGGAATTGAATAAGACAATGTTTTACCACTTCCAGTCGAGGCATTGACTAATAGATCTTTTTTCTTATCTGGGTTTAGCTTTGAGTTTTGGATATCCGTTAATAATTTTGTAATTACGAAGGATTGAACCGGAAATGCTTTTTCAAAGCCAAAGTTTGAAGAAATGTTTCTTGTCACAAGTTCTGAAAGTCCAAGTTCCGAAAATTTTAACGTTTCAGTTGTATCTTGAGATATATAAAATGTTTCTGAAAACCATGATAATGAATCTGTAAATGATTTCTGTACAGTGCTGGTCCTTATGATTTCGGGTTGTGGTAACGGTTGTAAACCGATTGCTTCAATGGGTTCTGATTCATCCTTTAATATATCAGTATCATTTTTTATTTCTGTCTCTAGTTTTTGAGCTTGGTTAATACTTTCTTCAAGCTTTTGTCGTTTTTGTGCTTTTTCATGACTTTTATGAAATCGCTTTAATATCGATGAGAATTTAGGATTAATTTTTTCTTCTATTATATCATTTTGTTCATTAATTTCAGTAGTACTATTATCTTCATATATATTATTCTTCTCATGACCTTTTGAAACAGATGGCATTTTTAAATATTTCCTATACCGATCTCTAAATATATTATTATTATCAATGAATGATTTTTTTTTTGAAAAATTCCCAGGAAGTAACATATCCGGGTAATACATACATCCACACATCAACTCAAGTTTTCAATCCGAGGGATCTCATTTCGAGCAATTCCAAACTTGAGATAGAAATATTATATATATATATCTAAAAGATATGAGATCTTCGTTGATTGCTTTAGGGAAAAGATCAGTTTGGAAGGGTATGTGAGAGTTATATAATTAAGCCAACCATAGAGAAAACTTCAATTTTTTTCCTCAACCAACATTTATGATTAACATTTCATATATTTTAGGACCGTTTGTTGTTCCTTTACCTATTGCTCATGCTTTAAAAACACGTACCCCAATCCGAACAAATGCCAGAAATTGTACGATTTTACCACAATTTGTCGGTGTTATATTTCAGGTCCATAATGGAAAGCATTATGTCCAGTTTGAAGTCACCGAAAATATGGTTGGATGTAAATTAGGGGAGTTTTCTCCAACACGGAAAAGATTTAGGTATACAATTAATGATACCAGATGAGTGAGAAACGAAAGAAGACAAAATAAAAATGAAAATGTTTTATTTTTCAAGAGATATTAAAATTCAACAACTGGAAAGCTAATCATTATAAAGGAAAGAAGGAGAGAAAAGAGAAATTTATATTCATGAGTCTGTGTTTTTTTGTATATATTTTGATTAATTCCATTAACTTTTGAATAAAAAATTCTCTTAAGCTTGATTATATATAACTTATCATTGTAAGGATTTTGATTTATGTATCTTCTAAGTATACAATCACTAATAATATTAAACAAAAGGGCAATAATTAGTGACTGTAAAATTTATATGCATACTACAATATTTTTCAACTTGTAATCCAACTTCAAATTAATATGTATCGGTCCAGTACGAGAGAACCAGGCCATAACCATAAGATACCAGTTGATTTATGTCTTGCTTGTCTATTTTGCGTTTAATATTGATATCGGTGAATTCGAAGCTACATCTTAAGCAAAAATAGTCTTGTATGCCTAGCGCCAATTTCATTGAAAGTTGTGGAGGATTTAGCTATTGATTTTGGAATCTCGGCTTGTTTAATTAAACCAATTAATGGCTGTAAATTGAGTTGAGCTCACTTATTTTATGCGTACTGAGCCAAATACTTTACAAACACCAAATGAAATGCTGGTGAAAGGTGAATATTATCTTCCAGACAATTATCATTAGTATTAATTTTTCTAAATATGATTTTCTGATTAACCTTCAAAGTTTGGAGAACTAATTATTTTCGACAATAACGCTACTAATACGTGAGAGATTTGATATAAGACTATACAAAAAGAATTGTATAATATAGTAAATGTTAAAACATTTTTTTATAAACATCTCATGTTGCAATTTAATAATATAGTATAGAAGACTCGGTCGCTACTGTTAAGTAAGCTTAAAATTGAAATAATACAATTATTGCAATGTCAGCAATAATGTTTTCTATTTTTTGCGGGGTTGCTCTCCACCATAAAACTAGTGCTACAACTTAAGCTTTACGAAATACTGTTCTATGCGTATTTCGAATGCAGGGACTACAATGAGACACTCATCTCTAGGTTGGCAAGCTCAAGGTCGACGACCATTTTTAATTTCAGTCTACGTTTTAATAATATAATTAAAGAAAGGATAAAGAAATAGATATATTATTTATTTAAGAAGATAACTAATTACTTAAATAATAAGTAGAAAACTTAACGATTTTAAAGATCATTCAACTATTATCAACAATGGTATTATTTATCGTCGATGATCATTGAGAAAAAAAAAAACTTAAAACCCACGTAGTGAATTTATAAGAAAGCAAGCATGGCGGCTCCAACAACTCCAGCTGCGGCAATTGGAGCACCGTATGCATTAGCACCATTGGAAGTCTCAACAGCTGGAGCAGAAGTTTCAGCAGCAGCGGAGGTTTCGGCAGCAGAAGTTGCTTCAGCAGAGGTTTCGGCAGCAGAAGTTGCTTCAGCAGAGGTTTCAGCAGCAGAAGTTGCTTCAGCAGAGGTTTCGGCAGCAGAGGTTTCAGCAGCAGAGGTTTCAGCAACAGAGGCTGGTCTGACAAAAGTGAAAGGGAGCTTGCTTATCCAGCTTTCAATGACATCAGTTGGGAAACTGTTGATGAGGGCTTCGTCAGTGGTGAAACTTGTATCATCACCATACTTAGCAGAGATAGATTGATAAATATTCAATAAGCTTGATGGTGGGAAGGCTGATGGGTTTGTAGCAACGTAGGTTAAAATATCAGAGTAGTGTGATTTGATGAATAAGTAAGCAGAAGCGGCAACAGCACCGTCATATGCACTGACGGCGGCGAAGGCTGGGGAGGAGGCAACAATGGCAGTAGCGGCAATGATAGAAAATTTCATTTTTATAATATAGATATGTTTATTAGTTGTGATGAATTGTAAGAAAATAAATGATGAAAATTGTCCTTATTTATATCTTTTGAAGAGGGGATACAATTTTACAACGCAACTCTACCACTCGAGAAAACAGCAACTAATCGCGTATGATTGTAGACAAATATTGTTTGAAATGCGGAGTAGGCGTCAATTGTAAGCTACAAAAACAATGCCGAGAATCAATTTTTAAACTTACTTCTTATTCTTAGCCTAGTTATTTGCTAAAAGTAGGTATTGTTTACGTATAAAATGTACGCGTTTGTTATGACAAATGTTGTATTGCTCTTCAAAATTGAGATTGAAAACATTACATAATTATATAATTGTTATAAATATTAACGGTATAAATGCCCAAGGCCTGTAACTGTAAGGGTATCTTAAGCCCTTGTTATCAGACCTGATCATATTGATGTTAAATTCTCAGTGGGTCAGAATATTTGTTGTTCATGTACATAAAGCTATTAGTTGATCCGACTAGCAAAAAATGGATTTATCTGACCAGAACCGGCGATGCTAACTACACATTTAGATGTGTGTGAAGCTTATATTTAAGGCTAGACAATCCTCGAAAGTTTAATTCCTATATATGGACCCAAATATGTTGATAATAATGTGTCATATTATATTATATTAGTAATACAAAGTTTGTGATTAGGCAACAATAATATTAATGGGGTTATTGCACATCCATGGAGCTTTTTCTTTTAAAAGTCCTTAGCAATTGGTATAGATTATTTGTTGAAATGGAATCTTAATTTAAAGTATAGGTCGCTATTAGGAAGGAAAAAAATGAAAAAAAAAGACAAGAAACGGGATACTATTTACGTTTTTCTGCATATTTCCACTGTACCTTACATTTAACTAGAATTTTCATATATTCAGTGAATGAAAATTATAGTCACGAAATTTTAAACATTGATCATGATCTCTCTCTTTATAAATAGTAGTCTATGTTTAACTCTAAAGAGTCACAGGTGTAGCATTGATTCTGGATCATTTCAACTACATAATTATAACTAGGGATAATGTTTTATTTTCATTTTAGATCCCCTCAATCAAAAAATATATATATATAAGAAAATATTATAAAAAGGGTTAGCCTTAAACCCCCTTTTCAAGGTTTAAATTTTATTGTTGGTGGTGAGCTAATTTTATAGCTAAATTTGTAATTAGCAGAGCGATGTATAGTACAATAACTCTATAGTTAGTTCTATATGTGTGTAGATAATACACGAACGTAGAGAGGGAGAAGACATATATCAACTCAATAAAATTAGATTACGATCACGTTTGTATCATAAGAATATTGAAGAATATTGAAAGCTTCTGCGAACTGATCCCTTAGCTTTTAAACTACCTGCATCCAATACATAAGGGAACTGGATTCATTACCTTTAGATTTTTTTGGATTATATTGCTATATAATAGAAGGTAAGCTAAAAGTTAAAAGTCTCAGCTAAAAATGATTAAATAATTTATAATATAACAACGCGGTTCATGATAATACTGAATCTCACTATTATATACGCGCGCATATGCCCTAGCTACATACGGTATGTTTTAACCCAAATTTTACTTTGCAATAGCTGAAACTCAGTTCTCGATTCTTTAGAAACCATTATATAATTATACTTTGCAATCGTTCCTGTTATAATTTGCTATTCCCTTCATAAATCATATACTATCAGTTGTTGTTTTACCGCTAGTTAAATAACTGTTCCTAAAACAATATTAATACAGTTGGGAAAATCTGGGAGCATGCGCTTATTTTTCAGACCTCTCAGTTCCCAAAATAATCAAAAGCTTAATATTCGATTTCCCTTCAAAATACGGGACATTTGCTAACAACCCTTCTCATATAACACTTCTACCGTACCAAACTTACTTAAAGGTTAAGGAACATTCGCGGCCTCCAAGATACCTTTTCTGAATTAGAAGAGCCAAAAGAACCGAGTGGGATGGTCCAAGAATAGGTTGGTGTGGCCTCAGAACCTTTGGCACAAAAGTGCTTTCAGTGACGATTTCTCTGCGGTTACAGTTTCCGGAGCCGGAAAAGTATACGCTCGAAGACAGTCAAACCACACAATATTCATATTATTATAAGGAATTCTGAGTCTACAAGTGTCATGGCATGGGCTAGAATTTGGAAAGGAGGGTGCACAATAGATCCAGAGTGGTAGGTGATCCTAATAGCACCTATATGTAGATCAATCGTATGGAAAAAGTCTTTAAAAAGATCCCCTAGGGATATCATGCAAAGCTATTCATCACTCCACAAAGTAAGAATAACGATCAATTGGCTCCGTGATAAGGAGATAGAGGTCTTGGAATGGAGGGTTTACTCTCTTACTCTCAATCCTATTGAGCATCTGAGGGATCTCCTCAAAAAAGCCTATCATAAAGCAGAAACTGAGATAATGAGCCTTCCACATGGTGTAGAAGAAAAGAGATATCTATTAGTTGGGGTTCTTTCATACATTTGGGCTGATATGGATCAGAATATTGACTCGATGCTTCGTAAAATGACGGCCGTTTTTGGCGTTAAGGGCACCAACACTAAATACCAAATTTTAAATGTTATTTTTAATAGTCTACTAGAATATCTAGAATCTACAGAACTCTATGCTCTATTTTAGAAATTGTTTAAGGTCTTGTAGAGTACTAGTATTTAGTAGCTGGGTATAATACATACTACACAGCGTTTTTTTTTTTTTTTTTGGAGGTCCCAGTTACTTGTGGTTAACAGAAGTTCGTTCTTTTGGTGACATAGTTTACAATTAGCTAAGCAAATAATCATGCCCCGGGACAATAACTATTCGTATACTTTTACAATATAATTCGGTACCGGTAAGTAATTTGTTTAGTGCTAATCACATACCACGGAGTTAACACTGTGTATCTTATTTTTATTAAAGTTGATATCGATCATGATGCAGAACTTCGAGATTTAGACATAAATTAAGGTAAGTTAGATCTGTACGTATAATTATATTCACAATAAGTTAAATAAATTATGCAATGAGCGAAATATTGTGTGAAAAATGCACCAATTGTTCTTGATCTTATAATTACATGTGTACATATAGAATAACTCGCTTATCAATGGTAGCTAGAGCTATGTAAAGTTATCATTTTAAATATACCGCGGTAATTAATTGTAATTAGTATGTGTTGAAGATTAACTTCATAATTAACCCTTTTTTTTCTTTAATTTGTGTGATATTTTCAGTTTTAAATATTATATATAATTAATGTTGCTGCAATATTAAAAATGTGATCAAAAAATGCAATTATAAATATAATATTCGGTTAAAACACCATCCAGTTTAACCCGAAGCCGCGTAACAGCATATAATAGAGCATAACGGGATTTTCCTAATATGGATATTCCCCTTGTTATCTTTTTCTTTTTACGCCTACTTTACTTTGATTCCGAGCTCTTCGGTTGGGTGCGCCTTCGATGTGAGCACTTCGGAGGTTGCTCATTAAACGGATGCCTGCAGGCGAAGCTGAATCTAAGGGGGTCCCCATGGGAGATCCTGGAGTTGACCCAAACATAGACGGAGTCCGTGAAACTTTGAACGGATAACTTGATAGTGGTGTGCTATTGACATTTGGAGTCATGGGTCTAGGCGTTGCTCTTTGTTTAATTAACGATTCATGAATTTTATCTTGTCGCGGAATATCTTGTAGGTTGAAATGACCGTCGGAGGTTGATGTAGGCGTTGATTCGATGAAAGTGTATCCTTTTACATTTGGCTGACACTGCTGATTAGTAACTGTGGGTTGAGTATTAATTCTTTCTGTTCGTGGTTGTATTTTAAATCGAGAGTTTTCTTTGATGATTTTCTTCTGTGATTGTTCTTTTATCTGCAATGAAGTTAATCCTCCGTTATGAGCATCAGGTAGATACATTAATGCGTTTTTGATCGGTTCTTTCGAATTCGAGATTTGTTTTGGGCGATGATCTCTTAATTGTAGTTCCATTTTATCTTCTGTCCCATCTTTAATACTCGCTTTTTCTTCTTCAGGCTTCAAATATATCGAGTGTAGACGTTTTCGTTTTAGTTCATTATTTTTGGATTCAATTTGAGAATAGGAATCGTTATCAGCGGAAGTTGTATTACTTAAGAATTGGTCTAACGATACACGATGTATAGTGTTATCATCATGACTCGTAGAAAGGGGGAAATAGTCTCTTTCGACTATATTTGAAATTCCCTTTAGATAATCATCTTCATTTAAAATGCTTCGTTTTTTCATTGCTGACTTATTTTTAAAAGTGGTATTTACATGAATATTTTTTAGAGTGAGTACCTGTAGTGGTATAAAACGTAAAAATATCTTTTTTTCCTTGTTGTGCTTTTTTAAACCTTCTCCGATAATGCTCTGCACCACACACATTTGCTTCACTTCACCAGTTTCGGTCCCACTGATACTGAAAACATCGGAGATGATATTGAAAAGACATCTCTCAACGGCTATTAGATTTGCTATGCCTCAGGACTCGAAGATGATGGTTAGGGTGCCGTTGTTAAAAGCTCCGTCTCATTTAGGCCATTTCTCATCAAGGGTAAATAGGCCATATAATGAAGATAGGTACTTTGCGGCTCTATTAAATTTACCAATGAGGAATGACACAGGTATAATAGATGAAGAACAAGAACATGGGAAAGTCTTCTCTTTTGCGGTGCTTGATGGCCATGGTGGTAACCAATGTAGTGATTTTATGTCACAGAACCTACCAAGGTATATCGAAAACGTATCTTTAGATAACAACACAGTTTCAAAGCTAATTGAAGATTATTCTGAAAAATTTGGAGGTTATTGGAAACGATGGGCCCGTAATAAAGATTCTCATTTAGAAAGTTATAAAAAATCAAAACTAAATTTTAAAGATGATTTAAATCTACGACTACCGATCGCTTTTCTAGAAGCTGATTATGATTTTACAACACACGAAGAGTTCTCCGGATCAACTTGTACAAGTATTTTTTTATATACACTAGGCGATGATTCAAATAAACACTATTGGGATTCCGAAACGGTTTCCCAATTACATGTTGCACATATTGGGGATTCGAGGGCTATAATTTGTGATAGATTTGGTGCTGCCCATCCATTAACTTCAAATCATCATCCATCAAGTCCTGTTGAATCGACACGACTGTCTAGATTTGCCGTTGAGTTTGCAACTGATTCATTTGGAGAAGAACGGTTTGGCTGTGTTGCAAATACAAGAAGTTTTGGTGATTCATTTATGAAAAATAGAGGTGTTTCCGCAGAACCTGATATATTAAGTTACGTGATTGGTTCACAAAAGGCAATTCAGAAGCAATTTCCAAATGGTGATGCAAAAACAATTGGCAATTTAGGCGGTAATGAATGCTTTATTGTATTAATGTCTGATGGAGTTACAAATTACGCAACTGACCAAGAGGTTGTTGATTTAGTAATGTCAACTGTTAATAGAAGGGGCTTAGCACGGGGTTCGCCACAGATTGCTGCTGAAGATGTCGTTAAGTTTGTTGAAACAATTGGTGGCGATGATAATGCAACATGTATGGTTATAAAACTACCTGGTTGGGGCGAATGGCCAATTACTGATAGAACTGGTGAATTAAGAGAAGAAAAAATTCAAAGCGCTTTATGGGAAAGACGAACATGATCAAATCACATCTATACTATATTTATTCATATTGTTGGGATCTTATATTTTATACACTTTTTGGTATCCTTTCTTACATTTCTTAAGATCACCTTCCTTATATTTCACGATATGTTATATTATATCAATTTCAACTATAACTTTTTGCATGTATATTATCATTTGCTTTTTTTTTTTTTAGCTCTTTTGAGTTTTTGTTTTAATTTATTTATTTCCCCTTTAATTTGTTGGTAACCTTTTTTCTTTTTTGTTTCTTTGCCGCTATACAAGAATAGAATTTATCTTTATAACCTTCAAAATCATATTTACTACTCCATTATATTACTTAGAATTGATTATAACCATATAAATACTTAGATGCTATAATGTTATATAATTATTAAATAAACTTTTTGTGTATTTGAATACCTAGATCTATTTATAATGTGTGCATATTGAGATGTAAAGATGTTAGATTAAACTCCAAATATAAATCTTGTTTCTTCTCATCTTATAAATATGAATCGAACAAAAATATAATGGTATCAGAAGCTTTTATTTATAACACCACTGATTTGAAAAAGTTTCTTACTGAATTTCCCGTTCTAAATCACTTCAATTTCACAAACGATGTTAGAGGGAAATTACGGAGGGCTTTATTTTATGCCGCAACAAATAATGGCGAATTTTTGCCATATTTCTTGCCATTGATGGTTGGGAGCCCCGAATCACCAAGATCTTGGTCGGAATTATCAGCGGACATTAACGCTAGTAATGAATCTGAAATAACTAAACAATGGATAATAGACGTTGACAATACCACCCTTTCTCATAACAATCGACCATGCGGCTATAGACTTAAGAAAGGTGAACCAATTTATAAATGCTATACTTGTGCAACTGGACCTGGAAGTATTTTTTGTCATAAGTGTTATATCGAAGAAAATCATCAGGATCATGACGTTGTTATTTCAATATGCTCTTCCGATAATGGTGGCGTTTGTGATTGCGGTGACCCAGAGGCCTGGCATGATATATTTCATGGTGAACATAATCAGAAAAATATTGGAGAAAATTTAAATTCTATATTACCACCTAGATTGAAACTTTCAATTACAGAGGTGGTGTCTGTTTTGTTAGATTATATGCTCGATATTATCTCACAATCTTCTTTAATACTTGAGTCAGGTAAAACCTTTACGCCAGAGGAACTTCGGGAATTTTCAAATGATTCAGTTCTTAGAACTTCAGTTTATGGTGAAGTTGATCAAAATTCAACAAATTATTATCTTATTTTATATAATGATGAAGTTAGACATTTTACAGATGCAGTTCAGAGAATTCAACAATCATCGGAAAAAGTTATAGAATTTGCTGAAATGATCGCAAATGTAACCCAGTCTTATGGCCGTGCCCGTGTTTTAAGCTCACAGGATATTTCATATCTACTTTCTAGGAAGAAAGTATTAGAATTAACTGGTCTTGCGTCGTGTATTAGAAGTTATAGAGATTTTTTTAGAGAAGAAATGTGTGATGAAATTATGAAGTGGATAGCGAATCTTTTATTATTCTCATATGAAGGAAACGGTGGCATATTACATGAACCTATAAGTATATCTTTTTTAAGTCCATGGAAAATAGGGTCTGAAAAAGTATTACGTTCAAACCCAGTCTATCAGAAAAGTCATATAATTGATGGATTTCTAAATGGATCTTATATCCCCACTATAGAAACTTCATTTGATAATTTGTCACCACCTCATTGGAATACAACTAATACTAATTATGATATGAACTTGAGTTTTAACATCAATGATTATTTGGCTAAGGTGTGCCAATATGATCCAAATAACTTACCTTCATCTCGATTACACTATTTTCTTTACTTCAATATAAGACTTTGGAAATCCATAAGAATATCATTTTCAAATTTGGCTATTACCTGTTTATTATCCAATAAAGATATTAAATTGTTAGTTACAAGACAATTTATTGATATATACCCTCAATTAGCACAACTTTTTGTTTATAAAGATCGAGAACCTGAAGTAAATTGTTTAGCTGCATTTACTCCTCAACTATTCCAATCACCAACAAATGCATCTGCTGTTGTTAAAAGTGGTTATTTTAAAAGATTATTTGCATTGAATTTCGGTCTATTCACAGTGAAGAAAGTAATTTCACCAAGTAAAGTTGATGTTTTATTACCATTAGACACTACGTCATTGAAAAATAGAAAATATACACAAACTCTTTATGATCTTACTAATCTTATCCGACAATCCAAATGTGATGGTATTCTTAATCAAGATGTGCTTTATGAGGTTTGCGATTTGTTATTACTTTTTAATGGGATATGCCCTATTAAAAGGGAACTGATTGAACATGTTGAGTATGAATCAAATGAATATGCTCCTGTTTTTAATGCTGTTGTATTAATCAACAAACTTTCGGTTGAAATGGCGCATACAATGGAATACGTTAGAGATTCGAATGAACGATCAAAAATTATATCTCAAGTCTGTTCTACTTTGAATGATTTAGTGAATAATAAATTTTATCAACGTTATTCAAATTGTGATATTCAATCATTATCATTAGATTCACAGAAAGTTGTTTCATTTTTAAAAGTTAATGATAATGATATTGCGTCCTATAAAATTGTTAATTTTCGAGTTGATTCTGAAAAATTAAGTTTTTTACATCCTGTTCATGCGTTTTTAACTTGGTTGGTACACTATGATAATGATATCACTTCATCTGAAATGTTACAACGTATTTTATTGGGAAATAATTTAAATGTTAATGATTTATATTTAATTTTTGATTATCCTTTAAGAACCTTGGTGCTTTTATCTCAAATCAAGATAGGATTATGGGTTAGGAATGGATACAGTATTCGTTCTCAAATGCATATTTATCACCAGGCGAGACTTCGAAATCTTGGTTATAAAAGAGATATTTATGCTACTCAAATGTTTTTATGTGTGGTTGATCCTGCCACCGCAATAGCTACAATAATTGATCGATATGGACTAACTGCTTGGACTAGACAAGATTATTCTGATTTTAGTGAAAATAGTTATGAATCTAATGTTATTATCTACATGGTAGAGGAAGCTTTAGCTATGTTAATAATATTACTATGTGAAAGGAATTTTGATACCCCCAGCGACGATGTTCGAAAAGAAATTATTCATAAAATGGCGTTAAATAATATGCCGTATTCAGCGTTATCTGCATTGCTTCCTGAGGGTGTTGTTGCAAATAAAAAATTTGAATTGATGTTTAAACAAGTAACGACATATATTCCCCCTCGTGGAATTACTGATAATGGCACTTATAAATTAAAAGATGAACTTTTTGACGAAGTTGATCCATATTACATTCATTATACCACAAATGAAAGAGAAGAGTGTGAAAAGATTTTAAAAGAGAGATTAAGTAAAAAGGCAATTATTAATAATAAGAATAATAGTAACAACAATAAGAATAATAATAATAAACCATCAGATATGGTTATTTCTCCAATTTTAAAAAACAGTTTAGAAAATACCCCTTTTACTTGGCTTAATAAATTCACAACAACTAAGCCTTTCTTGTTATTTGTTTATTCTTCTATTAGATATACTTTACTTAATGATTCATCAAAAACTGAAACACTTCTTGAGCTTACTTTGCATTTAATTCATATTAGCGTTATTGAAAATGCAGAATTAAACGGTATTAGGTTTGCTGATGTTTGTATTGAACTTATCCCTGGTGATGATAATTCTTCACTAGTGATATTAATGTTAAAGTTATTAAGACTGGATAAGTTTTCTCGTGCTCACCCTAAGTTAAAAGTGATACTATCAGACCTGATTAAAAACGTAAACGAGGATGTTTGGAAGAGTAAAGTGGGTATTGATGAGTATGGACCTCAGATTTTAGGGTTATTAAAGAACAATTCTGAAGAAAAGGAAAAGGAAATTGAAGATGAAACAGAGCGTAAGAAAAGAATTGCTAAGTTAAGAAGGGAAAAAGTCATGTCCGATTTTAAACAAAGACAGGAACAATTTCTTGAAAAGAATAAAGTTGAAGTTGAAGAAATGGATACCGATGTTGAAATGGATGATAATGGTAATGAAGAGCATTGCATATTATGTCAAATGAATAGTAAACCAGATGATGTGTTTGGTTCTGTGTGCCATATTACTGAATCTTCTGTTTTCCGTTATGTACCGTTTGATGATGAATATTGGAGGTTCAAGGCCTTTTCAGATAGTGTTAATCTAGATTCTGATTCACTCGATTATACAGAAATTGAAGGTACTGATAAATGGAAAGAATATCTTGCACGAATTAAATCGAACTATGTTATCGGTCCAGGTTTCCCACATTTTGTCTCACCGTCTAATAATATTAACTATACTAATACGGATTCTAATGGGAACACGCTTGTTTCCGAAGATAGAAATTCACAAAGTAATTTTAAAACACATCCAGTTATTACAAGTTGTGGACATGGAATGCATTTTAGTTGTTATTTAGAATATGTTCAATCTTCAAAATCACGTTCAAGCCAAATAACAAGAACCATTCCTGAAAATACTAAATTAAACGAGTTTTTATGTCCTCTTTGTAAATCATTGAATAATGTTTTTCTTCCTTCTATTTGGAACCCAAATACTAGAAATTTAAAGGATTTTTTAGCGCCGATTGAATCTGGTATCACTTGGTATGGGGCACTTGAAAGGATTAATGGCTTTACTTCTAAAACTATTAATGAACAAAAAATTGTCTGGGGGGAGACAAAAATCAAACTTAATGATAGATTAATAGATCTTGCTGAAAAATCGTTAACATCTATAAATAAAGAAGCAATCTTAAGACCAAACAATGCTGCTGCAATTGCAAGGAAAACAATTTTGGTTGATATAATGAAGAGAATGGAAAGGCAATTAAGTTTGATATCGCCGAGCAACAATATTTCGGCGCTGATTGGACCTAGAGCGCCAACTCATTCAACTACAGCTTTAATTACGCATACAATTGAAGCATTGGAGATCTCTCTCCGTGGTTGCTCTTATGCGTCACCATTTGGTGGGTTGATATTAGACCAAATTCCCGATCAAACTTTAAAATATCTTAGGACTTTATTTGAATATCGGACAACATGGTTAGCGATTGTTGCATCTGATAAAACCTCTCAAGTTGAAGCGTTTCCCACATTTAAGAACAATGATGAATTACCGGTTTTTAATGAGCAGTTTGAAAGATTGGTAAGGTTACAATCTAATAGGTTTTTTGATTCTGTTATTTCAGGAGATTTATTTCAAGAAATGTTACGTATACCGTTAATTCAAAGTATTGATATTTGCTATAATACAATTGTAAGGCTTTTCCTGTTAGGTGAGCTGATTCAAAAATCATATTCAATTTTGGTCGAGTTATTTAACAATAAAAATCGAAAAGGAAAGGATGGTCAACAGCCAATATCAATCAGTGATTTACCTAGACTAGGGAACTTGAATAATACTTGTTTACATAATGTTGGACAATTGATCAGTCGTCTTGGGTCGGTACTTTTAACACAAACAGATGATTTTCACATATTAACTCAATTAGCTGAAGATGAAGAATTTTTGGGGTCATATTATACTATGATAGTAAAGGCAATCACGCCATTTTTAAGGAGATCAGCGGTATACGCGTATATTTATTGTGGTGATGGATATGATAGTTCAGAAAGTCTAGAATATGAAGGGTGTGAGGCAGATAGATTATGTAAATTCTTAAAGATCCCTTCGATTTCTGAAATTATCGGATTATGCTTATCAAGCTCAAGTTATGAAAGTCGAAGGATTCGAGAATTCTTTGCTTATGTTCATGTTAATAGGAGGGAGAGTCTCCAAGTAGCAAGGATTGAGTATCCAGGAGTTCACAGATTAATTGATTTACCAGCAAGGCTTGATACGTATTTTACAGAAGAGTTCTATAAAAAGAGACGTTATGCTCCAGAATATTTTGATACGGCCGTTTGCATGTTTTGTGGAGAAACTTTAAGAATACAGCAATTAAGTGTTGGACAGAAGATAGGAGAATGTACACAACATTACCAACATGAATGTGGTAATAGTTGTGGGATATTTTTTGTCCCCTCGGATTGCTCGATTTTACTGTTATATAATGGAAATGGATCGTTTTATCCCATTCCATACTTGGATGGTCATGGGGAATTGGATGAACAGATGAGAAATCAACATCCATTATATTTAGTGGAAGACAGATATAAGAATATGATCAAGACTTTATGGCTTCAGAATGGAGTTCCCAACTTTATTGCCAGAAAATTGGAAGGAACGGTTGATATTGGCGGTTGGGAAACATTATAAGGTTTCAGCATTTGTTTACCGGCATTATACATATATTTTAGATTTGATCGTATAAGGCTTATAACACAATCACACTATTAATATAGGTAGCGATTTTTGGTATAACAATCGACAGCTGTCAGTGAGATAGCGCGCGTTCCAAATGGTTATCAAGCACCCTAATCGGCGGCTCTCTTCCACCGCATCGACGAGTGTGATTGTTACACAGTATATATTGGATTTCTACACACTCCAACCTGAGCGTTTTCAGTGTTAATGAGCTTTCTTACTTATTCAATGATTTGTACTAAATCAATATTGTAGAACACAGCATTATTACTGTAATATAAATTCTTTAATACACTTTGAAATTGATACTTTTGTAAGTTTTAATATTCAATATATGTATCGTTTACCCAAAAATAAAACTATAGTTATAGGCATAACATGCTGTATATTTCTTAGTAACAACTTTGAAGGGATAATAGGGATTCAAATTGAAAAGGATGGAAGGAGTGCTGAAATTTTGTGGAAATAAGGAGAGTGCTAAATAACTAGATGATTATAATGAGCATAGATGAGGGAAAGTAACAGGATGATAATTCGAAATTCAAATTGGAGTAATTTCTTAAGAAAAGTTAGGAAAGCAAATAAACCATGGCTGTTATTGAGTTCACTCAATAGGTTCCTTTGTCTATAGGAAACCCTACATTTACTATTTCGGCATAACAATTGCGATTGCAATTGATCATCAATTATTTCTTGACCGGAAATTGCAACGTTAGCACTAAGTTTGATAAATTTCGAAGCCAAAGTTAAATCGAAGACTTGTTTGCATTTGAGCGGTAATAAATGTTCCAATTGGCGACGAGTCATGGAAGAATGATTCTGATGTCGCATAAAGGACCACAAGCAAAGAAAAGGCTAACAAATAACATAAAGTGGTAAAGGTTATAATGAGTGATCAAGAGTCAAGACCTACAAAATATTGGTAAGAACTGTCCATATATGGCATATAGTGGCAGACATGATTAACGTCTCTTTTTCGTAACTGCCGAGAAAATGACACACTTCTAATCCCTGGGTCTTTCTAATAACAAACCTCCGATTCCTTTCGAGAAAGCCAATCACTCTGTTATAACTCGCATAATGGCCGGTAGAGTCGTTCTTGGCTGATTTTTTGGTGGTAGGTACAGGCGCTACAGGGTGCTTTTCCTTCTCTGAATTTCTTTGGTCCACCAACTGATTGTTGAAACATTAAAACCTCTGTCGGCTTCTACCAATAAGGATCTCAATATTAAACAAAAATGCCAAAATAGATTATCATATTATAGAGTGTAGATATCCTAATTATAAAAGCTGATACAAAGTTATTTAAAGAGACTCAAACTATAATGCCAGTTTAAATATGGCATTGATGATTTTAACCGTTTTACACCTGTTAATAGAATAGAAGAAATTTCTAAAAAGAAAGATTTACAAATGACATGAATTTCTTTTGCTCAGTTTATTACGAAAAGGGGTTGACCTATTGTTGGATTCAATAAAGAATCAAGAATTGATGATGCTATACTTTTTCTGATTTAATAGTTAAATCAACAGATATAGAAGATCCATATATTGACACAAGAACTAATTACAATCCGAATTCTAATAAAAAAAAGTTTAACTTTTATATAAATATAGTAATCAATTCCGGTTTGAGCAAGAGCTCATCAAAATGTTCGTTATAATTTTGATGTCAGAATCTTGCAACCTTAGACCAATTGCGTCCCTGCATGAACAAGTGACATTATATTGTATGGTAGCCGATTATTTCATTTTTATGGCCATTGACCACCAATATATTCTAATTACAATGAAAAGCCGTTTTCCCCACTGATATTCCTGATCATTGTATGATTATAATTAACTAGAGAAATACTACTTCAGCTTAATAATAATTTGTATCATTATAATTAACATAAAACACTCATCTCCCCTCCTCCAAAAGCAGCATACCTGCCTTTAATAAAAATTTCTTATCTACTCGAGCTCCTTCACCATCAGTATCAATCACCAGCACCTTTTTTACCTACGTAATTAATTATTGGCTATAACTTAACTACTGATTAACCTTAAGCAATTTTATTTAACCCCAAAAACATAAAAAATTACTTGACTGAAAAAATATAATATAAAATATAAAAAATATAAAAGAAATAAAAAAATATATAAAAAAGAAAAAAAAAAGAAAAAAAATAGTAAATTGTAAGTAAGTTGAGGGCAACAACATAATGTGAATATAAATAATAATAATAATAGAAAATAAAAGGTAAAAAAAGAACACAAAAAGCTAAGCCAACAAGTATATAGATTGAACATAACTTTGAGTTGTAATGAAATATAATATGTAAAGTATGATATAACTATCAATAAGGGTGAGATAGAATGAAATGAAATGATTTTAAAATAGATTTAGCATAATGATAAGGCAATGATCATAATCATTTTCAAAGATTCTGTTCTGTCTGCTTGATCAAAAAAATTTGAAATTAAATGAACTCATTAAAAAAAAATTAATATCTGTATAAAACTAAATGAATCATTTTTAAATTTTACTTTTTAATGTTAACTTGTTGAAAAAATATTGCAACACTTTGTTACGTTCTATAATAATCTTTCTTGTTTTTCATTCCATTTTCCATATTTGATTGTAATAAACCTTGTCCAAAACTTTGATTTTGGGGTAATATATAATCAGAGAATAAATCATATGTATCGAAATCTGATTGTTTTATCCAAACATCAACATTATCTATTCCATTCTCATCATTATCTCCAATACCATCAGATAAATCTATGTATCTATTGTTGCTATTATTATTATTGTTGTTGAGGTTAGTGTTATTTTTATCATCATTATCATTGTTTCTAATTTTATTGTTATTTTGGTATATATTATCAATATTAGTACCTACATCTGTACCATTATTAGTTCCTAATACCTCATTAATTTCTAATTCATGATCCAAGTTTAAGTTTCCTTGTCCTATATTACCGGGTACTGTATCAGTAGTTGGATTTGGATTAAGATTTGGGGGTGAATCATCAGAAGCAAATCCACTACCAAATAATGGATATAAAGGAAACATATCTAAATCATTAGCATTATTACTATTCATATTAATGAAATTATTAGAATCATTTTCCGATTTAACATGAACATCTGTTTGTATAGAACCAGGTGATAGGTCACAAAAAGAATCTAATAACCCACCCGAATTAGGTTGCGCATTTCGTGAAAAACCAGCAGCACTGGAATTTGTATTCCATAATGAATCAAAATCTTTTGTTGGTAAAGAGTCATTTATCGGTAAAAAGGGGAAATCCAGTCCCCCGCTTTCGCTTTCTGTACGATTATTATTAGCAGATCTTGAAGAACTAGGATTAACGTTAGTAGCACTTGTATTACTATTAGGGGTAGGAGGAACACTTGGAATAGGAGGATAAGCTTGGGAAGGATTTGAAGAAGACCTATTTGTTGTATGAGGAGCATAAAAAGACAAGGGTTCTATCCCTGTTTGTCGTTCTTGTAGAGGTAACCAGGGTCCTGTAGCAGAATTTGAATCGAAATCATCAAAAGTTGAGTTTGAATAAATGGAACCTGGTGATGCAATAGAAGCAACTGAACTTGTTTCAGAAAGGGGTGGATGAGGGTAACCGGTTAGAGAATCCATGGACGGAGTTCTGTCGACGCCGACACTGTGTATACTTGAACTGAGAACGTTGTCTGCGGAGATCGTAGGATCTGCTGGTGATGGAATGGAAACGGGGATGGAATGTGTTAAAAGATTTGTTTGAGAAGCCTCAAGATAGCTGGACAAAATCTGATTATTCCTGTGTGATTCGCCCAACAGGGCCCTTAGAGCGGTCGTAGAATGGGAGGAGGCTCCGTGGCCATGTGCACCCAAAGTCTGACCATGGGGCTGATTTTGGTGATGATTGTGACCGTGGGTGTGAGAATAAGAATGGGTCGGTTGGTGATGATTCGGAGTCTGTGGAGGTTTCTGGACTTTACTGAGACGGGGGAGATCGGCGGAGGACTGGGACTTTTGAGGTTTCTTCTTTTTTGTCTTGGGACAGGAGCAGTCCACGGTTGGGTAGGGGAGTCTGTTTTTCTTGGCCTCGCGGCATGAGGGACACAAAGACGGAGGACGACCTTTTGGCTTGATGGGAAACAGAGTCTGTTCGACGTGGGTACAGGCGGTGACCCTGTGGCCCCGGATGCAGCGCTCGCACGCGTACTTGACCCCGTCGTACACAACCATCGATATATCGCGGAGGTTTCAGCTAGCAGAGCAAACTGCCACTTGGAATACTTGGAAGGGGAAATATATATATCCACCCACACACCCACTCTCTATATTAACTATCTAAATATGGAGCTTTAACTTCAGATTTAAATCCTCATTTCGGGCTCCTGCCGACTTCACACTTCTCAAGTCGCCCATTATATCCCGGGTCTTGCCAAAGTAAACCTCCTGTAGCATATTCCTCAACTTGGACTCGATATCCTCAATCAGTGTGCCAATATTAACAAGGTGGGAAGAATCATCACCAACTTCAATGGGCAGTTCTTTTTCAACTTGTCTTGTTAGATTACCACTTAAATCCAAAGATCCCAGCTCTTCTGATCTTGATTCTAGATGTAAAATAATGGTTGATGTAATCTTGTATACGGCTAATCGGGATTTATTAAACGTTTCAATGACATGAATACTATCCCAGCCATTCCCACCAGTCTCCTTCTTCAATAAAACAACTCCTGCAAAACCATCATCTGTATCCCAAAAATAAACAGAACTAATACCACCTTCATAATATAAATCTCTATAGATACCAAATTGGTTATTAGCTTCAATCTCTAGCTTACGCAATTGAGGAGAAGGTTTAGGGGCATCTGCGAGTTGTGAAGGAGAATAATCACCAGACCATGGAGATCTATAAGAATCGCCATCTCTATTGTAATCACAGGCTAGAAATGGACGGTGAGTAGAAGGACATGTGCGGACGGAAAGAGGCACATCAACAGATGCCAACAAATCCTCTGCAAGATCAGGAGCCAAACGACATATAGAAGTTACATGAGAAGAGATCTCTTGAGGAGAGACACGACGTAGTAAGTCCAAAGATGCATCAAGAGGGTCCATTGTTGTCTGTGGCAATTGACTATTCAATTACGTGTGAGGTGGTATGAAGGTTTAAATCTGGTGTATGGGTGTCTTATTGATGTATTATCGTCTCCAGATCAGATCATTAATATTTCAATTTAAACATCTTCCTCTTCTTATTCTACTTCAAAATTTTCACTCTAACATATAAAAAAAATGTCATTTGTCGATCTTGTTAATCCTTATCTTCCTAAGCTTCCAGGTCTTTTACCAAAATGGCTTCTTTTTATTTCAGTCGTTTCGGTCTTTAACTCCGCTCAAACATACTCGGGGATAGAGTTAACCCAAAAAGTATATGAAGGTAAACCACATCAGGTTACTGAATTATCTGCAAGAACTTTTGGAACTTGGACTCTAGTTTCATGTATCATTAGAGGTTATGCTGCCTACTACTTAAATGATAGCCAGTATGTCTTTATCTTTATTCCTTCTTAATTATTGGATCTACGCTAACCAATTCATTTTATTTAGTGTTTATGACTTAGCCATAGCTTCATATTTAATTGCCTTGTTACATTTTGGTTCAGAATGGTTGATTTATAAGACCGTTAAGTTTGGAAGAGGTCTCGCTGGTCCTTTAGTTGTTTCAACACTTAGTTTAGTTTGGTTATCATCCCAAAGAGATTATTACTTAAGTTTATAATTATATAATGCATAAGACAATACCATTACAATTACAATATAGAACAATGATTAATATTGACAATTTGTCACAGACTATACAGAAGATCGAAAATATAATCTGAATTTATGATTATTTATGGCGTTATATTATATCAGTATGAATTTACAATGGGAATATTAGACTCATGTAATTCTCTCCTTCAAAGTCCTTCTATAAACGTATTTTTTCTTTTCCGTTTAAAATATTCGCTATTAAAGACATGAACAGTGTCATGAAATAGATAGTATAAGATCTTACGACTATTAGGCCTTACACCTCCAAACACTTTTACTAGTCCGAGAAATATAAACGTATGATGTGAGAATTTCGCGCTAAGTGAGGGTAACAATTGGTATGGCTTAAATATCCAATATAGCAAGCACAACCCTCTGGATCTGACATAGGTCCAGCCCCGATAGGGAAGTTGTTCTCGATAGTTCGGAGATATTTTTTCCGAAATTATATGACAAGGTAAATTAATTATAATTATTATTTCCTTCCATGCTATTTTACTTTAGATTTTTTTGGTGAAATTGCTAAATTTCCTCCATTGAAACTTAAGCGATTGATTTTCTTTACTTAACTATCGATATGAATTTATATTCGCATTGATAGAACGGCATCATAAAATTCATAATTATACATAAAGTCTTTTAAATTTGAAATTCTTGAATCATCTTTGAATCTCGAATTCAGTACATTTAAATCGTACTCGTACAATATTAATAATGCTTGAAGCTTTTAATTAATTAACCAACAAATTAACTCTATGTTCAGAGTTAAATTGCATATAGGAATTTATTGATACACTGTACAATACTAATGCAATATATGGAGCTAATCTTGGTGACTAATTTTTCGCTTTTCAACATATGTTGTGTTGTACCTTACATAATAATATACTATGCGCTTACTAAATAATACCACCATCACAAAATAATTGTTATAACATGAATTTGTTTTGTTTGTTGGTGGGTGATAAGATGATGAAAAATCAAAGACAAAATATATAAACGATGTTTATTTGCAATTCTATAATTTGGAAGATCATAAAATGAATTTGTCTTTGTTTCAATTGGATGAAATGACATGAATTTTCTTGAAATGCCAACCTTTCTCTTTTTAAAATTTACACCCATCGATATCAGATTTTCATATAGTATCGGGTAGTACGACGGGTACACATGAATTTTCGATCGGGTTAGTTATTCTAATTGCAACCACCAAAAAAAGTATGAACAATAATTAGTATATAATTTCTAATCTACTTCTCTTAAATTTATTTAAATAGTTATCTAACCTACAACTGTTATATAAGTATTATATATTCCAAAGCATGTTAGAACCTTTCTAGTCATTTCGAGTGGATCTTACTACAATCACAAGCGTTAAAACTACTTAAGATATACAAGACTATAAATATATAGAGAAACAATATGAGTTCAAAAAAAGGGTCAATAACAAAATATTTAATATGAAAATGGAGTTCAAAAAAGATTATATCTTATATATATAATGAGCATTTCAGCCACTAATAAACAACTAATTTGTGATAATATTTGTGCAGATAGAAGTGAAAGATGTATGTTAAAAACAAAATTTAAAATAAGAAATGTCAAAAAAAAAGAAATGTACGTTGAAGAAAACAGCAACAATTTTTTTTAAAAAAAAGAGTTAATATGAATATGATTTATAATATGAATCCGAGTTTTTTTTTATTTTATTTATCTTCTAGAATACAGTCGTAAAATTTCTTTTCTTTCGTCGTCGTCATTACCATTGGCTGAGCTGGCATTTGTTGCAGAAGTACTAGAATTTGAAGCATTTGTTACATTGATTCGTCGTTTTGTATCTTTACATAATTCTTGAACTTTTTGAACGACTCTCTCTGGACTAAAACTTGGTCCCAATTCATTACTTATTCTTTTCCATCGCATATTCCAATCTTTTTCAATAACTTCATATAACTTTGAAATTTGTGACTCGTGCCAGGGATCATTTCGTCCTTTTAAATTTCGTAGATATCGCATCTGCACTGCTTGCCACGTATGTCGGCCTGTAAGTAAAGAACTAATCTCTTTCCATGTCTTATCGTGGTTTTCTTTGTAATCAATAATTTGTCGGTCTTCCTCTGGTGTCCATCTGTTAAAAATTTGATATGGGGGAGTTCGAATCTTCTTTGCTGATGGCAACTGTCTTGGAGTAGTTAGTGAATCAGTTACTTTTCGTTTGGGTTTACGTTTTGAAGTGGAATTTGTTGGTGGTGAATATTTTTCTATATCTTGTTCTTGAACCGTTTCAATTGTTGACCGCCGGCGGGTCCTATTTGATCGATGAGCGGGCTGATTGTAAAGCGACGGCAAAGGTAAATCTGAATTGGGAGATCTATTTACAGAATAATCGTTTTGTTCAGGGGTTGAATCCAAATCAATTTGTTTGTTTAACATCAATCCAATTGGCAATCGATTGAAATTTGGGCCTGCTGTAGAGTTGTTTGGAATGGCAGACACAGGACTTTGCTCTTCAGAATCTGGTCCAGTATACGTCTCAGAAAAAGAACTCAATCTTCGTCTTTTAGAACTCCCAGTTATTTCAGGTGTAAAAGGTGATTGTAGTGGAGCTGATCCCATTGAATTTCGTCTATCAAAACTTTCACGAGTTGGTAAAGAATCAGGGGTTAATTCAAAGCGAGACAAGCCCCTTTGGGAAAAATCCGTTATAGATTGTTTTTGTCGCAGTGGAGGAGGGGTGGACGTAGAAACAACTATTGGAGAGAGGCCCAACGGACCGCCCATTGTCGATGAAGAGCGCCGACCATGATTCCATGGATTCCACAAAGGTTGGCTTTGAAGCGGTTGAGACTGAGGCTGGCCATACAACGGAGGCAGTTGAACGGAGTAAGGGTTGTGGGAGATGGGTAGTGGAAGGCCAAGTGACAGGTTGGAACCGCTCAGACCAGGTGGGGTGTAGATGGATGAGAGAGATCTTGAGTGAGCATGTCTTACTGTCCTATTATTAGACGGAGGCAGCTGGAGATTTGATCCAGACGGGAACTGTTGTGACCTGCCGTATTGAAAGGATTGGACGTGATTGGAAGGGGACGTGGTGGATTGGTTCAATGTAGAATTTTGAACGAGCTGGGGTGGAGGGTTTGAAGACAGGCTCGTCCGTGAGCTGCTGAGATGGTCAAGATCCTGAGACTGAGCCCCCGTCTGAGAGACATCCCGAAGACTGGACAGCCTTGAGTTGGAGGGCACAGAGGCAACTTTGTAGTATGGGTCTTGGGACATGGCATAGAAGAGTTTGGCGTTTCGAACGAAACGTAGGTTTACGTCCGACTTTTATATCGGCACAACAAAACAATCACGTTTCCGGTACTTTATCGGTATTGCGCACGTGACGTGTATTTCCATTGCAGGTAACAATTAATTATTTTTTAATCAGCCAGCTACAACAATTAAAACCACAAATCATAATTGAGACTTGTGAACTCTAACTTTTCGCTGGGGAATCCAGTGGGGATGAGTCGATTTCTTGAGAAGCCCTACATAACAACACATATGCACCTCTTTCATTGTTTGTAACTTACAATTGCAATTGTGGAGATCATGTGCGATAATATTAACATAATTGTTTCCATCTTCGCGAGGACAATTAGAAACAAATATCCGGGACGTTTCATGTTCCAGCATTTACTCCCGAATGTATATTTCAGCACTCGTGAAAACCTTTAAACACACGGTTCCAGCACTTAAATTAATTGTGTTTTCGGTTTGTCACTCACACTGAAAACAAAATGCAAATTTCTATTCCAGGACTATCGTATGTAAGATAATTACGATTACAGGCTTAAAGTTGAACACAGCTGTTTATGATTATGAATTTATGATATAGTAAATAAACCTTAATAGCTAGTGTAAATATAACGTACTGTTGTTGAGAATTGTGTCATTGAAAGACTCCAAATTAGAATATAATAAATACAATCGTTTTTTGGTTATACGAGCATTGAATTAATTCAAAAAAACTGATTCGACCATTATAAAATTTTAAAATGGCTGTTTTAATTATAAGCTTAACTCATATCAACTCCTCTCGTAGGAGTACAAGCAATATTAATGATTAATCCTGCGATCGTGAGGGTATCAATTGCAAGTTCTAGTTTGATAACATTCTAGCTACATTAGTTGTCACTGACGACTCACCATATAAACACAGTTGTTCCTCGTTTATATATGCTATCATCTCTCGTTCAATTTGAAATTAAATTCAAATCATCACAGTATAGCTTATGGTTATAACTCTAATTCCGACAATATTTAGTACAACACTAAAAGTTTAGAACACATCTTTAAATATAAAAGTTTAAATTCCACCAGTTTATAGAAAACTTTCATTTGTAGACCCATAATTAATTTATATCTTCAAGTTCATCGAATTTCGAATGGTACTATTATAATATTATAAATTTATGTTAACTTTTGAAACTTTATAATTTAAAGTAGTGTACCTAAAGTTTGCCTAAAATCATTATAAAATCATATATTTGATACAGAATAAACTCTGTCTCGTAAAATGAAAATTGGTACAATTATGACTTTTTTTATAATCACGAATACTAAGAGATCTAAATGATAAAGATAAAGACCATTTGATTTATAGCACATTTTTCCGAGCTATATATAATTAAGTTAAAATGGATGTATCTCTCTAACATATATCTAGTTATAACAGATTATTAGTTTTTAGCTGATTATGTGGGTATGCAATTCCAATGTGACTCTTAGCTATAACGATCTTGGAATCCGTTTTATTATTACAAAGTTTCAGAAAGTGTAATCTTTTGGAAATGTAGTAGGATACTTAAAAAATGTTATTGCCAGTGTAATTAAATTTGTTATAATTAATTAAGATTCTTATAATCAATGTTCTAGGTAATATCCACCTAAATTAGAATCTAAACTATAGGCCAGTTTAATTTAGCTATATCAGCGCCTACCCCAGGTCGCGCGACTTCTATCCTCTGATGACCTTCCAGCTGCCCCACTATTATTATTGCGTAGCCTATCTCGGAGATTAACCCCAGATCCAGCATTTCCACCTTGTCCAGCTGCTCCCGCCCTATTTTGTCTCCCATCAAATTTCAACTCATGAGATTTGGGAGCTTTGCTATAAATATCTGATAGATTGGATTGTTTTCTTTCGAGTGGTTTTATTCCGTTGGAATTCACAGTTGGTGGTGGCCCCAACCTACTATTGTTCTGTTGTCTTTGATAAGGATTATGTGCCTGTTGGTATTGTTGGTTTGGTGGATTTTGTTGTTCTGAAGTTGGCACAAGCCACCTAGGAAGAGAGACCATATCCGTGTTGGGGGATTGTTCTTGGGCCTGTTTTGTATAAAATTTAACTAAAGCATTGTGCACCAGGGTGTCTGTTGGGGCGTCACCATCCTGAGAAGAAGCTTTATGAGCAAGTTGCTTGAATCTTGTCCATACTTTGGAGGAGTTTTGAGAAGTTGAGTACACTGAGGCCATTTTTATCGTACCTCGCTTTGACAGATTAATTTGTTAGATATTTAAAGAGGGTATGTTAAATATACGAAACCCTGTTTGCGTAAAGTAAATAGATGTACGGATGTATTCTAGAAAAATCTAAACATTTTTATGTACGCATAGTTAACTATAAACAAGATTTAGATGGTCTTTTCAATCAAGGAAATTCCATATTTCTCTTTCAATGTCTTGATCAAAGGATCATTGATTCTTGGAGACATTGGTGCTACCAATCCAACATCAGAAATAGTTCCATCTAGGACTTGTAATGTGGCAACAGCACATGGAACACCGACTAATTTAGCCATAGATGAATATCCACCAACAACACCATAGTCAACTAAAGTTGCTGTTCTTGTTTCAGTCTTTCCATCAGCCCATTCAATACCAAACTTGTGCTGTAACACTACTAGATCACGTTCTTCTGGTCCAAATTGCATGAGATTTTCTAAAGTTGCACATAATGTATCCAATGGATTACCACGTGGAATGATTGGTGAATCAGAAAATAATCCTAACCATCTTAAACCATTAATGATTCTTTCCTTATCTTCAGTAGAAACAAATTTGGCCTTGGAAGAAATGGCCCAGATCAAATCGGATTCTTTGCTAGAAGAAGATCCCAAGTAAGTTGAAAGTGCTTTATTCCAAGCAATTGGCTTCTTCCATAGATCACTCTCTTCATCCTTTAATAATCCCATATCAACTAAAACTTTAACAAATTCAGGGAAACCTTGGAATCTTAAGGTACCACGAATGACTGTTTCTGCCTCGGGGATATTGTATAACTCCTTGTAAGTGGTAGAATCTCTATTGGGGTAAGCAACAAAGGCATAACCGGGGTAAATAAAGTATGGCTTGGCTGAAGCCATCAGATCTGCAGAAGCGATTTCCTCGACTTTACCATTTTTCCAGTATTTAGCAGAATTTCTCAAAGCCAACAAAACACCACGGGATGACCATGAAAATTTATAACCTAATGGATTGTCTGAATCTTCTGGTGCTGGTAAACCACCACAGTAAGATAAGAAAGACTTGATTTTACCACCAGCCTTGTGAACTTCATCAATAGTCTTAACAGCGTACAAGTGATCAATACCAGGATCCAACCCAATTTCATTCATGACAGTGATTCCTGCCTTTTTGATGCTAGGTTCTAATTCTTTCAAAGCAGGGGAAATATATGAGGTTGTAACAACATTTATTTTATTTTTCACTGCACTCTTGACAACAGTAGCATGATAAATGTAAGGAATCAAGGAGATCACAAGGTCATGCTTTGCGAGCTCAGCATCAAGAGCTGACTCATCAGTAACATCTAAAGAGATTGCCTTGGCTTTGTCACCAGCCAATTCCTTAGCTTTGGATAATGTTCGGCATGCTATCAAAAGTTAGTCATTAACAAGAACACAAAGGCAATTGATGGATAAAATTTCCCTCAAATAACTTACCGACTGTAACATTGACACCAGGGGTAGAGGATAAGATATCAACAGTTGGTTTAGCAACGAAACCAGAACCAAGAAGTAAAACAGATCTATCACATAGTTAGTAATTTTCATTCACTTTTCGGATTACTTCAATTGTTGCGATATAAAGTTCAACGAAAATGGAAGAATACATACTTGGACATTATACACCTATTGAAAAATGACGGAAAAACTAGAGAAAAAGTAGAAGAAAGGAACGAATAAATTGCGTCTGTGAATAGATATGACTCAACCGTCAGCTTGCGATTGATCGACCGGGTAAGCTAGCTGCGTTTTTTTTTTCAGATTAACAAATACATCATTGCTTGCCACACATGTAAAAATACGGAAAAATATTGCCATTATATTGCAATTGGACTATACTAGAATCGTCTTACTTAGTGGAATTGAATTTCCTTAATAATTATAAGTTCTAGTATAATTAAATCGTATTATAAACACAAGTAAAGCTACAGATCAGGGCTACCAAAATTAGAGCAAAGATCCGATGTTCAATTACCCGGCATTAGGATAAGTCTTTAAAAACTTTTTCGTTCTCCTTATTCTCTTTTGTTCTTTACTTTTCTGGTTCATGTTCTAATTTCATAGTTTTATATCTTTAATTTTAAATTTCTATTTTATTTTCATTTTCATTTTCAATTTGGTTTCTTTTACAAATGATTTTATAATTTGTCATTTTTCAATGCGAATACTAGTGCTCTAGTTAAAAGAGTTGCTTATTTTGGGATATTATCTCCGGAGCTGTGCCAATAGTTGTTAACTACAACTGTGAGACTGAATCGGTAAACGAATCCCATATATCGGAAAACTTTTTGTTTTGCCAACCCTGCAGAATGTACTATTAGTGATGGTGCTTTTTGGCGCTTGTCTTTTATTTAATAGTTCGTTTTGATGGGTCGACACATCTAAATAAATAATAATTGTATAGGCCTATAATTTACATGTAGCATGTTTGTAATTGTTATAGGGTAGTTGACAACTTAACGTTGTACTAAGTATTGTTATTACTTCATCTGAATGTATAGATCGACAATAGATACACATAATGTTTTAAAATTCAAATTTGGTTGAAGGGCGAATCTAGAATTCTGTAGTTTCCCACTTATTCCTATAACTTTATTTCTTAGGAATGTTAACTAAATGTTTGAGGATCGATTAACGGATCGGTCAATCGTTTGAAATTAGTAATAACATATTAGGTAAAAATGCAAAATAACAAAGAAGTTAATTACTCAAGTAGCGCTCTATAGGGAGAATCAGTAAGTGGTCTGCAAGAAAGTCTTCGTAATTGGCATGTAATAAGGCTTAAGGTCCTTAATCAGTTTACCATGTGGTGCTGGCCCTAGTTTTGATTTAGCCCATAGTCAGATGTCCTATATTAATCAATGAAGCAATATACTTGTAGCTATAGAGTAGGATGTGAATAATTCCATATTAGTTCAATGAGTAATTTTGGAAGTCAATTTGGGTTAAGTACTACCGGGGCTGGACCAATATCATACCACGATTAAAAATTTTCCCATAATTAATCTAGAGAAAGTGTGGAATACGTTGTCAAGTAGTTACATAGAACATATATATTGTTCAAGGTTGAAATGGTTATGAAAATTAGTTTAGCAGTAGAGAAGTATTAATATTCAAATTCAATTGGTTTTTTATATAATGAAGTTACTAATTAAATAGCGCTAGCTTGTAACATCAATTGCAGAAAGGCACAAATTGATCTTGTTCCAATGCTCTTACATTTAAATTTAACTAACTACAGGTTTAGACCTCGTGCTCAATGAGCTTATACGTATTGCATTGATCACGAAGAACATATGACACTATGTTAGTGATCGCTAAGACTTGTTATGGAATCAACGATTAGCCATACAAATGTAATCTCATAAACGTCGTAGTGAAATTTGTGTCCCAAGGATTTCTCAATCCTATTAATATTTTTTTTGGAATAGAGAAAGTAATTAATTAATGTAGTAATGAGGATGAAAAGGAGGCCGAATATTTAGTCCATGGCCGAAACTAAGTGGAATGGGTTAGGATTCTTTAAAGTTTTTTCCATTAAGCCTACACAATGATAATTTAAATACAAAGGTGTATAGTTGCTTGCCACAGTTTGCCCACAAACAATCTAAAATTTCTATTAAATTAGATCCAAGAACTAATTACTACAACCTTTCCAATCCCCTTTCAATTTAAAAATTAATATAGTGAGATGAACCCAGTTCTATTATATAATCATAATTAATCAGAGATCTATTGGTCAACGCACACCAATAAGGTTTTTCAAGCAGGCATCTGCATGCCTCTTATAACATCTTCTTTATCCCCTACATCTAATTTTTCTTCTTCAAGTATTTTTGGATGGTTATCATAATGATGAAGAATTCTAGGAGAATGCCTTTCTCATTAGTGTCACTATCGGTGCTCATTTTATCCTTCATAAATCTGTCATACGCGAAAACACATACTTTCAACTGGACCGCAAGTTGGATAAATGCAAACCCAGATGGCGTTAAAGAAAGACGGGTTATTGCCTGTAACGGTGAGTGGCCATGGCCAACGCTTGAAGTCAACAAAGGTGATCGTATCATACTCAATTTGACAAATGGTCTAGGTGATCAAACCACTTCGTTGCATTTCCACGGTTTGTTCCAAAATGGCACTAATCAAATGGACGGTCCTGAAATGGTTACGCAATGTCCGATCTCCCCTGGCTCGAGTTTTCTTTATGATTTTACTTTTCAACAGGCTGGAACATATTGGTACCATTCTCATACTAGTGGCCAATACCCAGACGGTTTCAGAGGCCCTTTGATTATCCACGAAGATGATCATCCATATACTGATGCATACTCGGAAGAAACGGTGCTAACGGTATCGGATTGGTATCACCAAGAAACTGATGTATTACAGAAACACTTTATGAGCATTTACAACCCTACAGGTGCAGAGCCTATACCACAAAATTTGTTGTTTAATGATAGTAGTAATGTCACTTGGAATATTAAGCCTGATACAACATATCTTGTTCATTTGATAAATTTAGGCGGATTTGTTTCCCAATATTTTTGGATTCAAGACCATGAATTGACAGTTGTTGAAGTTGATGGTGTTTATGTTAAACCAAACACAACTAATATGCTTTATCTTACAACTGGTCAAAGATATGCCTTCCTATTGACTACCAAAAGCTCATCGGATAAAAACTATAATATAGTTACACACTATGACTCTGGGATGCTTGATATAACATATGACGATATGGTTTTTACTACTTCTAATTGGCTTGTTTATAATCCTGATGCAGAACTCCCATCTCCACCAGAAATAGATAATGATAAGGATGAACCGAATTTCGAATATTTAGATGATTTTTATTTACAACCATTAGATGAAGAAGAATTATTACCGGACGCAGATTATACTATTACTGTGGATGTTACGATGGATAACTTGATAAATGGCGTTAATTACGCTTTTTTTAACAATTTAACTTATGTTGCTCCAAAAGTTCCTACTTTAACTACTGTCATGACGTCTGGAGAACTTGCAGACCAGGCCACAATTTATGGTTCTAATACTAACACATTTGTTTTGAATCCTAATGAGGTTATTGACATTGTAATCAACAACAAAGATGCAGGTACCCATCCATTCCATTTGCATGGCCATGTATTTCAATTGATCGAAAGATCAGACGAGGAAGAGCCAGTTATTTTTGATCCTTCCAATCATAAGGAACGTCCCCAAGTCCCACTCAAGCGTGATACTGTTTTCGTTAATGGAGATGGCTACGCTGTACTGAGGTTTAGAGCTGATAATCCCGGTGTCTGGTTCTTTCACTGTCACATTGATTGGCATATGATCCAAGGTCTGGCTCTAACAATTGTTGAGTCACCTTTAGAGATTCAAAAACAAAATAAATTAACTGATAATTATAACAAAGTTTGTGAAGATTCCAAAATTGCAACATCAGGTAATGCTGCTGGAAATTCCAAAGAATTTTTGGATTTAAGGGGAGAGAATGTTCAACCGGCTATTATTCGAGGGGTTTTCACACTTAAAGGTTATATTGCAATTACGATTGCTACGCTTTTTGGACTTGCAGGGATTACATCTATAGCCATTTATGGCTTTTCTAGTCTTGACCCAGAAGAAGAATTTGTATATCAAATTCCTGGTGAGACCACATCAACAGTGTTTGAAGATCTAGATGAATATCAAGAGGAGGAAACATCATCAAGCACACTTTTGCAGGAGCAACAACCAAGTGATCATTAATTGCATAACCCAATAAATAATTGATAGCTTTAGTATATATAAAATAACGACGTAGCATACATTGTTTAATGATTATTATATTATTATCTTAATAAGTGGACCCTGAAAAGCTAAGATAATCTCCGAACACCCATTCACCCAAACACTTGATAGTAATTTTGTAAGGAGAACAGGTTACATACAAAATACCATGGCTTTATTCAAGCGAAGGCGTACAACAGATAGCGACGACGAGGGACTAGATCCTTTTCAGAAGTCTCGCAAACCTCCGAGTATGTCAACAGCCTCTCTGGCAAAACAATCATGTTCCTCTGTTTCGGTAACTAATCACTTTTTCAATCTTTTAGATACTGCGTTTCGGCAGCAGAGACTTAAATCATGGCAGTAAGTATTGTCAGGAGCAAAATATTTAAGACTTTGAATTTAAGAAATCTAACGAACCGAGTTTTTAACTTGAAAGGCCTGTGTTGACACCGAAATCAACCCTTCCATTGTTCCTCATATTCATGGTCATTTTTGCCCCGATTGGAGGCTTGTTACTTTATGCTGGAATGAAACCGCAAGAAATTGCCATAAATTATTCACATTGCGCTACAGAGGCAACGGGTAATTACACAGAGATTCCTTCGAAGTATTATAGTACCCATTTCACTTCTTCCATGAGCAACTCACCTACCTGGAAAGCCACATTTGAAGATGATTCTAATGGCAATAACGTAACAACCTGTCACCTTCAATTTGACATACCAAACAACATCAGTGCCCCTGTTTTCTTGTACTACAGACTCTCTAGCTTTTATCAAAATCACAGGAAATACGAAACGTCTTATGACTACGATCAATTAAGGGGAAGTGCCGTAAAAGGAAGCGTTTTAACGAGTGATTGCAAACCTTTTAGAACAAACTCAGCAGGGAAGATATACTATCCATGCGGTAAGATCGCCAACTCCATGTTTAATGATACTTTCAGTTCTCCAATATTGTTAAATGCAGCTGGAAATTCGGCCAACAATGAAACATATTATATGACGAATAAAGGAATTGCATGGCCCTCTGACAAGAAGCGAATACAAAAGTCTAAATATAGTGTCGATGATATTGTGCCTCCTCCTAACTGGGTAGCTAAATATCCTGATGGTTACACTGATGCCGACTTGACTGAAATAGGAGAGAGTGAAGAGCTTATGAACTGGATGAGGACCTCGGGAGTCCCTACCTTTGAGAAACTCGCATTAAGGAACGACACAGAGAAGATGGCAAACGGACAATATCAGGTGGATGTGGTAATGAACTACCCCGTGTCGATTTTTGGTGGTAAGAAATATATGGTCATTAGGACCGAAACACTGATTGGAGGTAGAAACTTGACCTTGGGGATTTGTTATTTGGTGGTTGGAATTCTATGTGCTTTTCTCGGCATAGTTTTCTTGATCAAACATCTGGTTAGTCCTAGAAAGATTGGTGATCATTCATATTTGACCTTTGGGTCCGACAATAGTACAAGAGAAATTTTATAAAATGAATCAAAATTATACCATGTTCGTCCTTATTTTGCCCATTCTATCGTAATCAAACATATATATGTAAATTAATATATATAAATGTGTACTATAACATTGTGTGTTTTCTTATATGTATTTAGATTTGAATGCTTTGGTTACGTGTGGTTGCTTATTTCTATGTTCCCGTTCTTTCCTCCCTTTCTTCCTCCGACTTACACCTTGCTACAGAAATACTTTTTTGCCAACACACCCCATTGACACCGGAACAACCCCTTAAATCATCCAAATTTTTAGATAATCAACTATGTCAAGATCCAAAAGAGTTCTCAAGGAGTTAGAGGATGTCGCTAATGACCCAATTTCTGGTGTGACTCTACAACTGCCAAATGAATCAGACATCTCCCACCTTAAAGGGACATTTAATGGACCACCCGGTACCCCATATGAAGGGGGCAAATATATCGTTGATATAGTTATTCCGGTATGTTATTTTAAAAAATTTAAACCAAAGTTGAAAAGCATTGAAATTTTCTCTTGCCTTGCTTTCATGTAAAATACTTTGTCATCAGATGATACACCATATACTAATTCGATTTTTTTTTTTTTGCTTTTATTAGAAAGATTGTATGTCTATACACTATCCACACGCAATTGTTATCCATAATGAGAGTTTTAGTTGAGTGCTAATGGCCTGTCTTTTTTAGATCCTTTCAAGCCGCCGATCATGAAGTTTGATACGAGGGTATATCACCCAAATATTTCTTCTCAAACAGGAGCAATTTGTCTGGATATGTAAGTCTACAAATTTATTGATGATATTACCCAAATTGATTCTAACATTGACATCTTTTGATTACGTATAGCTTGAAGGATGCATGGACTCCTATATTGACAATTAAATCATCGCTTATTTCTTTACAATCGTTATTGCAAACTCCTGAACCAAATGATCCTCAGGATGCCGAAGTCGCTAAGGTTTACCTAAGTGATAAAAAGAAGTTCGATCAAACGGCAGCATATTGGACGAAAGTGTATGCTTGTGTTGAGCCAGGTATGTAATATTAACTACCTTTACTTTCAAAAGTACACGTACTAACCATTCCACCTTGGTAGAAACTGCCAAAGACGATGGAACATATGGTATTGACAAGGGGTTAATAACTACGTTTCAACAAATGGGGTTTGAACGGAATAAGGTCATTAATGCTTTACGCCGTTTAGGAGTTAAGCAGCCTTTGGCTGGCCCTGAAGCTTCAGAGCTAGAAAACAAGATTTTAGAAGAATTATTTAAATAACTTAGGTATATTATCCACTCATAAAAATCGTATATAGCAACCAGCTATAGTTATCATAATTGATGGTTTGCTGTTTCATTTGAACTTTAAATATAACCCTATGGGTATATTATTCTATGCATATACCAATAGCTATAGTTAACAAACAAAATACATTTTTATTAAAAAATGAAACATATATAGATTACGCTTAAGCTTCTTTACTTTTTCCTTCAGTTAATTTTCAATATGCTAATGATAATCATAATAATAATAATCGTAATAATAGTAATAATAAACAGCAAAAATGTATGTATAAACATCTACTTAATTAGATCTGTTTTTCATTTTAATTTACATTTACATTTTCTTACTTTTTTTCCCTTCATAGACTTCTTCAGTTGTTTTTTTTTTTTATAGAATGTTTTGGTTTTTTTAAATTTGAGGTAATTAAATGGAGATCAAGAATATTGAAAATAAATATAAATAATAATAAAAAGAGCCAGTTATTCTTTCATAATTTCCAATTGTATTTTTACATTACTATCCCCCGCTAAATAATTATCCAATACAACACTAGAAATGCATTGCTCGTTTCCAAACTTTCTAGCGTTTTGTTTTAGATGAAGAAGTTTATTGTTTGTGTCTAATAGGAGCTCTCTCTCTATCAATCTTCTTATAAGCAGGTCTTCTCTCACCTCCTAATTTATTTTTATTCTTGGATCCACCCCTCTTTCTTTCGTCAATTAAAATTTGATGTTCTCCAACAGTAATATTTCTTGCGGAAAGTGCTCGCTTAACTGAGGCTTCATCAAAATAATCAACAAATGCAGCTTTGTTGGGTCTGACCAACTGGAAGTGTGTTACTTTACCAAATTGGCTCAACTTTTTGAAGAGAAGGTCTTCATCAATTTTAATTGGTATATTTTTTACATATACAGAATGATAAATTGGTGTTTGTCTTCTCTCTCTGTGTTGAGCATTGGCCGCGGCTGAAGAAATTGCAGCCGGGGAAGATGTATCTGTTGGTGCAGCAATGGAACTATTTGAGTTTGATGTCTCATTGTCAGCTACATCGGACGGTGCTGTCTCGTTTTCTGTGACATTCTCTTTAACAGGGGTGGGAACAGAAACAACAGGAGCAGCAACAGGGACTGTAGTTGCTGTTTGTGCGGCTGATTTAGCTGCTGCAGCCTTTGCACTAGACTTGTTCTTCGCAATAGCAGCAGCCCATGATACTGGTACGGCAGGAACAGCAGGTACGACAACGGGAGTTCCTGTTCTAACTGGCTCTGATTTGGTTTCGATTGGCTTGGTTTGTTTAACTTGTGGCGCTTCTTTCTTCTCATCTTCAGTTGGAGCCGGCTTCTCAATAATTTCAGGTTCCAACTTATTTTCAACCTTTGGCGGTTCTATTTGTTCCTTTTCGGTAACTACAGGCTCTGGTGCCCGTACTTCAACTTCGGCTTGGGGTACTTCTTTAAGAGAAGGGAGATCGACCTTAGGGGTAGGGGCAGAAACCGGAGCTGGAGCTGGAGCTGGAGCTGGAGCTGGCGCAGAGTCAGCAGCAGGAGCAATAGTGGAGACAACAGCAGGAGCAGCAGTAGACTCTTCAATCTTGGATGTGTCACTAGGTGCAGTTGTGGTAGTGGGTGTACCTGAGGTTTCAATTGTAGCTTCTTCTGCATATCTATACTCAGATCCTTCATAGTCATCTGAATAGAAAGTTTCTTCCTTCAAAAAGCGCAAAATATCGTTTAAGACGAAATACTTGTCAGGCCCAGAATTAGCAAGAACAAAGGTTTGAACAAATTTTCTAGCCGGTTCATTATTGTTTGACATTTCGCCAATTACAACGACAACAATGGACTGATCTAAAGAGAATTGAAAATCAGCATTGATAATCATAACCTTACAGTCTTTGAATCCATGCTTTAGGATTCTTTCATTGATAGAGGCTTGACCTTGAACAGATTTCTCTTCAAGAGCCTCTTCACCATGTAGTAAGACAGATTTGTTATTATAGAACAAATGAAGACGTTCGGGTTGTTCGTTAAGATGCTGATAATAAGTTTCTATGAAACACCAAACAATTTCATCGATGGCCTTTGGCTGCTTGGTGACATTAGCTTCGGGGGTAGGTACTGACATATTAAACAAGATGGAAAGAAAATTAAACGGGAGCGACCTTTAGCTAAAAAAGTGAAAAATTATAGTTAGTACATTAATCCATCTACACATTTAAAAAATCTGATATGGTGAAAGTCTAGAGCATTTCGTAATATTTGGCGATAGACGGGCTATGTTGAAACAAAATGTTAGCCCCCGTAGGGATAGTGAGCCGTCAGGGGGGCGGACATGATGATAGGCATACTATTAACTTCAAAAGTTGATATTACTCTTCATCAAGCCACAAAATCCTCTAGAAAACCACACACGAATGATTTTATTTACTCTCCTCATATTTTATGAGACTCAAAAATAACATACCGATCAGAATAAAACAATGCACAGAATTACTTAACTTTTGCGACGCAAGAAGTGACTTTTATGGGTCTTTTGTATGATGCTGAGGTTTTCTTATTTTCAACTGGTGTGTATAATAGAGCACGGACCCATATATACGCGTACCGTAAACTATAACGTTTCATTTTATATCTAGAAGGTTGTTTTAAGAGTTTAAACATTATAAATATATAAAGCTAGCACATTATAATCTATAGTCCAGATATTAAATAAATTACAAATGTATAACAATTAGAGAAACAATAGAACAAGTTTAACTATAGGTCCTAGTAGTTATGAGACAAGCCTGGTGGCTGTGATTTAATTCCGATACTAGGAGCAAGGCCAGGTTGTTCAACAGAACTGTCCTCTTTTTTGGAAAGCCCAAATATTTGATTCCTAAAAATTTTGTTAGATGGATAATAAAGGTTATGTCCAATGTTTAAAATAAATGCTTACCTAAAGTTTTTACCTTGTCCATCTGGGAAGTATCTCTTCTTCAATTCAAAAAAACACAAACCTGCCAACACAGCATGGTAGCCTGGTGTCATCAGATTCAAGTGTGGAATCCCTAGACTATCAGCAAGATCAGTTGGACCTCCTTGTAGTTCACGGTTGTGAACTCTTGAAATATGTTTAACATCATAAACATTTGGAAAAAAAGCATTTAACCACCATAGAAAATCGTCTTCTTGTGAAGGTAATGGTCTATTTATCAGTAACGAAATTATGAAACCGAAATCGTAACCCCTAATAATGAGTGTTAATTCTATATAATCAAGTAAAGTGAACGGATAACTAACAGTCGCACTTACCCATGAAAACTTAACCACTTGACATCTTCTTGTAGGACTAACCCACTATCATATAAGAGTTCCACAAATGTAAAATGATCTATTCCTTCTTCCTTATGTTGTTTTAAATTCACGCCAGAATTTATAAGTTGTTCTATCATGTCCGCCGAATACATATCAGTTCTTTATAAAGTTAGTGAAAACAATATGTGTAAAGGATACAAGGAAACTGCTTACTCTCTATCAAAAGAAAAATTGAACTGCCAGATACTTTCTATCCCTTCCGGTCGATTGCCGTTCTCATCTGTAAGCGATAATCCAAGTTGAATTAAATTTATGATATCGCCGTTTGTTCGCATCGTCTGATAATGATAATCTGTGGTTGATTTAAATGTTCCGATAGGTCGAGCGATAATACCTGGAAACTCGGTGTTCTAATGAAACTTTTGTTAGTTGTTTCTTTTTAATCTTCCTCGAGATATTGGATTTTAATTTAGAAAAAAACTTACAACAGATATAACTGGGTATTGTGAAATTAATTCTCGAATTAGCCTAAACGTTGCTTCCAGGTTTGATTTCCAAACATTCACACACGTCGGTCTTTGTTGGTTTAAACCCATACCATGTGCTCCCATAATATTCCCTGCTCCAGGTATTCCATAAGGCTGTTGTAAAATACGTCGATTCATCGCTACTTGCGGTTGCATTGGAAGCATTTGGTTATTTAGATTCATTATAGGGTCATTGGCGCCGTTACCAACGCCTCCACCGATCGGTAGGCCCATTCCAGAGTAAGCCATAGAATGCTGATGATCTCCCATTGGAGCATTGTTAAATCGCATTGCCATTTTGTGTGTTGTTTGTTTTGTGTTCGACGTTGAGTATCAGCTATGTCTCTTGGAGGATTGAAGGTAAGTGAAACACCCATCCACTTCCTAAGTTGTAATATTAAAAGATAATACCTTAAATGATAAAATACAGAGTTACACTAATATTGTTCTATATAAATAAGAACGGTTTGAATTATCTGAAATGCAATGCTTGAAAGTGTTAACATTAAAACCCACGCAAATATATATAATATAGTATAAAGAAGTAAAAAAACAGGTAAAAGTAAGTAAGTTAGGTCTATGATCAAAATTTATATTATTCCTTTTGTTTGGTAGGAAACTTTCATCTATTTTAGGATTTAAATTCCCAAATCTATGCAGCTTGTTCAACAGCAACCTTAGTGGTTTCAGGAGTTTCAGTTGATTCTTCGTCATTAACCAATTCTTCTCGCTTTCTCTTTCTCATTTCTCCTAATCTACCAGATCCCTTTTCAAGTTTTTCTTCACTAAAAGGGGGAGCAACAAACCAAGGAATTTTCCCCCGATTGAAATCATTCAGTATATGTTTAGCAACAGTAGATTCATCAGGTTCACCACCTTTTAATAATTTTCCTTGTTTTCTTGCAATTTTTTCCAAGAATTCAGTAGCATTTTCCCAACCAGAAATTTCATAAGTTCTTTCTAAATGTTGACGTTTACACCTTTCTAATAAAGCAGGTATAAATTGTTCAGGATCAGAAACATTTTCAACACGAACAACACCTCTAAATAAAATATCAGTTTCTGATGCTTGTGCACTTGGTGGTACAATTCCAGGACAATCAATTAAAAAAATCTTCTTCATTAATGTAATATATTGCCATACTTTAGTTTCACCTGGAATTGGAGCAACAGTACAAACTTTTTTCTTCTTTAAAGTATTAATTATTGATGATTTACCAACATTTGGATAACCAATGAAACCAACAGAAATTTGTTTCCTTTCTTTGTGTAAATTTTGAAATTGTAAAAGAAGTTCAATTAAACTTCCTTTACCAAATGAATTTGTAATTGAAGCATGGAATGCTAATGTTGGATAATCTTTTGATAAATGTTTAACCCAAGCAGCCTGTAAACCAAAAGAGTTAGTATACGGTAATAAACCAATTAAAGTATAAATAAGAAAAAGTGATGGAGAGAATAAAGTGAAGGGCTTTTTTTATTTAATATGTTTGTTTCAAGACTACGAGGATCAATATAAGAATCCCTAAAAAGGGGTATTAATCCTCAACTCAATATGAAACGTTTGTAGACTCCGAAACTTTACAGAACGTAAAGTGAAGATTGGAGAAAACATTTAATTTTCCAAAGTTATAACAGACAATTCACATTGTGATAAGTGCATAAGTGTTTAAAACACATGCGTGGAAAATCCTGACAAAAAACTTTGGGTCGCCATAATGAAAAAAAATTATCAAGATCAAAAAAGAGAGAAAAAAAAAAATTATCATAAAGAAAATTAAAAATTAAAAACTTACCGCAACCCATGTTGGAACCAAATCAGTTTTATTAAGAATCAGAATCAAATGTTTATGAGGAGTTTCTTTCTTCATATATTGCTCAACAGATTCACACCTTGTACCTAATGGATCTCTTGCATCTAAAACCTGTACAACAACATCAGATGAATCAATAACTTTATATAATTCATTCCATATTCTTTTGGATTGACCTTTTGAAAATATAAATTCTTTTGCTTCATCTTTTGACCAATTTTCATCAAGATTAAGCATTTTTCTTGTATCTTCTTTTGTTTCATATGTATCTAATGATTTTTCAGAATCTTTCATAATTTCTTCCAAATTTGAAGCCGCAAGTTTTGGTTTTTTCCTTTGTGATTTTGGACCAAAAGTTTGAGAATAAGATTCAGTTTCAATGATTTTAACTTGTGGAATTTTTGTATTTTCTTGTAAAAGAGACATTGGTAATTTATTTTGTTTTAATAATACTTGATATGAATCCCTTGATTTCTCGCCAAGAGCTTCTCTGAAATGCGTTAAAGCATCTTGAGCAATAACTCTTGTATTTCCAAACCATTTCCTATTAGGATCTACCCGTGCATTTGGTAATTCAGTAGATTGAAAAGTAGCAGCTTGAACGATTTCACCCTTTGCGTTCCTAACCGCTCTACCTTCTTTATACATGCCCAATTTCTTCACTTTTTTGGCATCTCTGTAGAAATTCTCACCCTTAACCCTTAAGTTCCCATCTCTAGAATCATTCTGTCGATCCCTTCTGTTTTTTTCTTTCTTTCCTGTACCCATTTTAAAAAATTTAATTGATAAGCTAAACAGACTGCAAAAAGGAAAAAAAAACTTTTCAGTGTGTAGCATGCGTGCTGTATTCTACACCCGTTCCATAATATTCTATGGAGTATAAAAAAATAAAGTTATGCCGGATGGATTGAATTTTGGTACGGGGATAACGTGAAATGAAATGAAGTGAAACTTCATGATCAATATTAAATATTTAAGTATGCTAAGAAAATTCTCTGCAACAGAAGAAACTTAGGGAATTCTCGTGATAGACAGCCATGATTTGCGATTGGAAGAATAGTAAAAAGGGAATGTTTATGCTGCGGTGCTGGAAGAAAATTATCAACAATTATTATTATTATTCATATTATTTTTATTATTCATTATTTTTATTATTCATATTATTTTTATTATTGCAACGATTTCTATCAGACATCTTCTGCAGAGCATATTATAATTTTAATTATAATACAAAACATTGAGACATCTTGCTATTTAGTTCCTCCAGCGTTGCTTGTTTTCTTCATCGGTATCAATTCTCTACTATTTGTATATCTTATGGGGAACTCACAAAAGTCATCGCTGGAGGTCGATTTCGACGATAGAAGATCTACCTTCTCCATCAAATCCAATGAATCCCGATCTTCACGTCTCTTCTCTGGTGTTGTCAACAGGTTCCGGGTATCCAACCAGGCATCCCTTGGCTCTCCATACTCTCACACCCACACAGACCGCGACAGAATACGGTCTCACAATTCCTCCCACTCCTCTCTGGAGTCTCAGAACATCAAGTTGTCTGCTTCTAGTGGTGCAGGCGAGAGCCTACAGGGGTCCCAGGGGTCCCAGGGGTCCAACTCCAGCTCCAACTCCAGCTCCTCCAACCAGCGCAACCGACGGGTGGTTTCGTATAAGGACTACCACGCGTACAGCACGGCCTCGGAGTTGCACAAGACGTCGTCCAACCGAAGCGTCAGCACTGGTGCCAGTGCCAATTTCAGCGAGAAGTCCACACCTGTGAGCAGCACGGCCAGCAGCACAAGCAGCACAAGCAGTGCGAGTGACACCGCAGAGACCGGCAGCGACTCACTGAAAAACGCCAGATCAAATTCTACTCTGCGTGCCGCCTTTGGAACGGACGAAACTCCCTCCGTACACCCCGAATCTCCTGAAATAAGAGTCTCCTCCTCCTCTCTCTCAAATCAACGAATGTCGCGATCTTCTTACTCCTCTTCTGTATTCTCTGGAACTGGCTTCCGTGTGGCTGATGGCCAGCACGTCTGGAGCGGCAGACCCTCGTCCCGTCCAGAATCAACCATGACTACTTCACGAGATTCAAGCACCTCCAACAAATATACAGTTTCGGCTGCTTCAACCTCCCCACAGACCCTCCACACAGTCACCACCACCAACAGCGAACCCAGAAGGCGTGTCTATGAGGTATCAAACGATAAATCTCTAAGAATGTCCATGACCTCCATTGCGGGCTCGGTGGGCAGCTCCTCAGTATCAATCCATAATAGTATCCACCAGAGCCCATCTGCTGCAAACCCTGCAACTGCAAGCATAAATAGCAATCTTGGTTCCGGCTTAAATGAACCCTCACTTTGGCAAACTTTCTTCGCTTTCGCTGCAAATAGTAAACACTCCGATGCTCTTATCTATGGTACAACTAGACGAGAAGCATGGCTACAATATCTAAGAACTTATGAAAAGGGAAAGGAATCGGACATTATCGAATTATGGGTCATCATGGCATTACGTTACATTTTAAAAGGGCAATTACTTTTCTCACCTGGTTTCAGGAACCCTACAGATTTTAATACAGAGATCGCCCCAATCCTTGATTTCCAAGGTGTATTAAAAGATCAATGGTCATGGCAGATCGCCCTAGATTACCCGAATACTTTAGTTTATGGATATAAACCAATTTTGAATGGTTTACAACTCAATTATGAAGAAAATTATGATGGTCCTCAAAATTTCATTCCATTTGTTAGTAAAACTACATCTTCTTTACCATTTGAAGATAATTTCTTCCAGGCTGTTTGTGCCAGATCATTATGGTATTTTCTGAAAAGCCACGAATGGGACAGCACTCTAGCCCAAATATACAGAATTTTGAAACCTGGTGGATATATTGAACTTGTTGTCTCGGACTTTGAGATACTTAACATTGCGCCTGATTTCATACCCACATGGAATAAATTAAAAGAAGGTGTTAAAAGAAGAGGTTTAGAAGTGAAACCAAGTGAAAAGATCGTTGCTCGTTTAAAACAAGCAGGTTTTACTGATATTCATAAAACTTGTTTAGCTTTACCAAAAGGTTGGGGTGGACAAGTTGGTCAAGTTACTGATTTATTATCAATGTATTTTTGTCAAACAATGTTATTTTCTTATGGAAACTTTACAAGTGTTGAAAAAGAAGAAATTATGAAAGTTCATTTAAACTCTTCTGTAAATAAACAACTTCATAGTTCAAATTATCTTGTTTTATGTTATGCTCAAAAACCATTCCAAAATTGATCATTACATTTACATCTAAATGATACACCTTTCTTTACTAAATACAATAAAGTTCTCATTTTTTAAATCTTTATTCTTTTATTTTCTCTTTATTAAATTCGATTGAATACTTTTATGTCTGTGTTATATCAGAAGTTTTTTTTTTTCTTTTTCTTTTTCATTTATCATTTAAAAAGAATAATTAATAACGATTTACTTATATTATTATGTTGTTTTGTGATTCGGACTTCAATTAATTGTTCTCATGATGATATCCTCATCTTTTAGCATTTTCTTTTTTCTTTCTATCCTTTAATTAATTATCATACATATAAAACTTCCAATAATTATTTATTTAATAATTTCATTCATTGTTAATTGGAAAAATATTCCAATCATTTCACTCATTAATCAATTGCAATATACTTATCTGTTTATATTTTTTATTTTAAATTTAAATTTAAATTTATTATTATTATTATTTTGTTTTGTTTTTTTATACTGTTTGAATCAATCATGTATCATATTATACTTTAGTTAGTTAATGAGATCATTGTTAAATCGCATTTCATATAATTGTACTATTAATATAATCAGCGTGTAGTATAATATTAATTATTAATTATATAAGTTTGTAATTGTGATTGTAATTGTGATTGTAATTGTGATGTTAATTATAATTCTATAAAGTATTATCCTTCAATCTATTTATAATCATACAATTATAACTAATAGCTAGTACAAGCTTTAATCACTGAGAAGATTAATATGATACATTACAATTGTTATCTCTTAGATCTAGATCTGGATCTACATCAATTACATGATTAAGAATTTAGCTAGAAGTAGGAATATCGCTAGCCCTAGGCCTATTGTTTTTATCCTTTCTTTACTTTCGGTAAATATGGCTATATGTATAAGAAATTTTATAATTAATATCAAACGTTATAATTAATAAATTGTGCACATACAAATATCATGATCATCATTGCAATTGTGATAAAATACGATGCTATAATTTATAATTTATATGTTATAATTATAAATATAGTGTATATGACAATAAGTTATATGTTACAAATCTGCAATTACAAACATTCCAAATAAACGGTTGTTACCGTAGTTTCCATAGCATCGGTATCTCACTAACATTAACATGAAGGCTAGATTGAAGATAGCTGAAGGTCATGTAAAATCTCTATAATTATAGATCATCAGACATTATAACAAGGTTAACAAGAATGTTAACAATTGCAATATTAATAATGTTTAAGGATCTCAAATGTAAAGCTAATAAACTGACATGTTAGTATAATTATAATTATATCTTTAACCCATAAAACATTTCCCTGTAAGCCATATATGATGAGTTGTGTTAATTATAAAAACCTTTAAATATATAATTTTAATTAGAGTTGATATTTAAATCTTTCAATCTGTTGAAATATGCAATATTGATCATGAATCATGATGTTGATTAATATTATAAAAGACTGTAGCTATATTAAAATACGTTTACATTCAGAATTATCAGACACGTGATGTATACCACATATATCACTGATAAATTTATAATTTCATAGGGTTTAGAGCTATATGGAATGGATTCAATGAATATAAAGCACTAAAGGCCAGATAGAAGCGGTTACCTGCAAAGTTAGTACAAACTATTAATATTTCTTAATTCTTCGAGTAATGATAATTTGACCCTTTTACACTACTGAATAGTACTGATACAATAATGTTACAACCACATATTTATTGTTTTCATATAAGTTCAGCAAAACGATCTAGCAAAGCAAGCGCTTTAAGAGTTAATAATAATAAGTGATTGTATGATACAGTTATAATTAGATATATTACACAATAAGTATAAATCATAATTAGGTAACATTTAAAGCAACTATGTGAGAATTATATTATATTCTACACAAAGATGGATCAGATCAATAAATATATCGTCAAATACGATACAGTTTGATTCATTGTATAACCAGATTTTTAAATTCAACATGTTTATAACATATACTCCTTAAATAATATATCATAAAAATGAGAATGCTTAAGCAATGAGTTCAATAACTCCACCTGCTGCCTTGATTTTCTTTTCAGCTAATTCGGAAACAAATCTAGCTCTAACAATAACAGGAACTTGTGGAAGTCTACCTTTACCTAAAACTTTACCATAACCAGCAGCTAATGTATCGATAACTGGAGCATTGGATGTAGAAGCAGCAGATAAAAATTTGTCTCTGGACTCTGCTGGAACTAAAGTCCATAATTTGTCGAGATTGAGAGTTGGTCTCCAGAAATGATTCTTTTGCTTGTGGAAATATCTCATACCAACCTTACCAAAGTAACCTGGATGGTATTTATCAAGATTTGTCCTGTGATGATGTTGACCACCGGCCATACCACGACCACCAGGACTCTTTCTGTGTTTACCGATACGACCGTAACCAGCTAAAATACAAGTTAGTATATCATATATGTTTTTTTTAGACCGATAATCTAGTCAATGTCAAAACGTTGGATTGGAGTTATAGTTCTATCAATTTATGAGCTTTTAAGTAAATGATCTTAAATATACATTTGTTGGAAATTATGTTGTATTTTTCTCAATCGACAATTATACCAAACTTCTCTCCAATACCATTCATTTCTGAAAAATATAATCACTAACATACCAGAAACGTTTCCTCTGTGTTTTCTTGTTTTGGTGAATCTTGTTGGCATTGCTATATGTTGATATTCCTTATGAAACGAATTGTGTTTGAGTATTTCAATGTGTTTCTCTGTGTATATTTCGGGCCATGTCGACGTATATATCAGAACTATTACGAAAAGCAGTCACAATTTAGGTGTATGGGTTTTATGTTAACATATGTAGATATTTACCATATAAATATACGTAAGATACTATAACTATATATACATATTAACAAAAGCTTTCAATCTGATGATCATAATGATAGTATTTATTTTGGGCCTTAGAAAGATATAAAGTGAGCAGATGAATTGGGGCTTGACCTAAACGCTAAGTGTGATTACCGGTAATGAGGGTAACTTTAGACGGATTGCGAAACTGGGGCTACATCCCATAAATGAATCACAGTTATCTACATTTTGTGCCTAACAGAAAGAAGTGAAAAACCAGTTATAATCACTTCCCGCCAACCACCAACCAATCCTTATCTATGGGATACTGTAGGAAACTGTAAAACTAATCTAATATTATCACAATGCAATATTAACTGAGGACAATTGCAATATTGAGATATTTCGTGTCTGTCTAGTTGCGCCTAGTGCCTCTGAAAATGCCCAGAGACTGGGAGAAACCTACACATGTTGAGCAAATACACGTTCTTCGTCCATATTTAGTCGGATTTCCCTCCTAATAACCCAATCAGATATAAAAAAATTAAGACTTATAGGCATATAGTAAAATCTAAAAAAAATACTTATTAGGACGCGCAAATTTATCAGAGTGAGAAACAGTGATCAATGTCAAATAAAACAGTGATGGTTATCTTTTTCTCACGAAAGGTTCACCTTATTAATTATAAGTTAGTACACCTAGAAGTCTCTAAAATACATTAAACAACCCCAACGAAATTAATCTTAAAAAGCGATATAGTAATAATATACGTTTATATTAATTGATTGTTCTTTTAAAGTCAAAATCACCACTTCTTCCTCCAGCTTTTTTTAAAACTTTAACGTCGCTTATCACCATTTGCTTATCAACTCCTTTACACATGTCATAAACCGTTGCCAGAGATGATAAAACGCCCATTATTGCTTCCATTTCAACTCCAGTCTTTCCATCACATTCAACTGTGCATGTGGATATGACTCTATTGTATTTGGAAACGATTAGGTCGTTTGTAGTTTTGGTTACCGGGATAGGATGAGAGGAATTATACTTAATGTCTTCTTAACTGCCATTATTCCAGCAGTTCGAGCAACTCCAAGCAACTCCAAGCACATCACCTTTTTTCATTGTGTTAGAATTGATGAGATTGGATACTACGGGGTTACTGAAATGAATAAATCCTTTGGCTGTTGCTGTTCGGTGTGTAATCTCTTTTTTATGAATGTCCACCATATGTGCTGATCCATCCTCTGTTACATGTGTCAATTTTGCAAATTTATTATACTTATTATTAATACTATTATGGATCATACATGATGTGAAGGATCTAACACTATTCTTCACAGATTGTCCTGATAGTAATAAGAGTCTATATTTCATATTTTTAACAAATATTTTGGATGATGAATTTTTTAAAATTCGGGCAAGTTTTATCGGATTATCTAACCACCGATCAAGATCATGGGCCGATTCTTCATTTTTTCAAGTTCTCCGATTCCAGCATGCTTCTCTTTTTTCCCCTTAACAGCTACTCCAATGATATGTAACAAGTCATCTTCTTTGCAATTGGCTCTTATTAGATCTCGTAAAGAGACCTCATTAGCTCCAAATAGACAAACCTTTAAATTTCCATCACTAGTGATTCTTAATCTTGTGCAAGTACTACAAAAATGAGAAGTCATAGATGTAATGAATCCTATTTTACCCATGTGTTCTGGTATTCTATAAGTTTTCGAAGTATCCCCATGTTTATGTGGCATATTATAAATATGTGGATGTTTTGCCTTAATAATATCCATCATTTCATTAAACGTGAACATTTTACGATCTGTCCATTTATTCCCATCAAAAGGCATGTATTCAATAAACCGAATTTCTAAGGGTTTATCTTTTGTCATTTCAACAAAATTTAAAATCTCATCTTCGTTGAAATTTCTCATAACAACGACATTAATTTTGACATTCTTAATTCCAATTGATATAGCAGTATCAATAGATCGTAAAACAGCATTAAGACCATTTCGTCTTGTAATAAGTGTGTATTTCCCATCAATTAAGGTATCAAGACTTATATTTACGGCAGTGAGACCATATTCTTTCAAAGCCGGAAGTTTTCGATGTAAGGAAATAGCATTTGTCGTTATACATATATCTTTTAAACCCAGCTGTCGTAGTTCATTTAGACCTGCCATTATTTCAAGTAAATCTTTTCTCACGGTAGGTTCTCCTCCAGTTAATCGTATTTTGGTAACCCCCTGTGAAACGAAAAGCTTTGCAATGTATAAAATTTCATCTTTTGATAAGATGTGGGATGGTGGTGATAAGTCGATTCCTTCTTCTGGCATACAGTATTGACATCGAAGATTACACCGTTCGGTGATTGATATCCGTAAATAATCATGTTGTCTATTGAAGTTATCCGTTAGAAACTTTGAAAAGGGTTTTGCATTCTTTATGTTTCTCCATTTGATGACATTAATATCAGGGTCAATACTTCTAGGCCTTTCCTTACCGGGTGAGATTTTTAATTGTTGGTCGTGAAAAGTTGTTGAAGATTCATCTTCGGCTCGTTGTATTAGTAAGTTGATGTATCTTCTATTTAGGAATCTAGATATCTTAAAAAGATGGAAAGATTGTGATCCAAATCTAGCTTGCTTTAATACGTTCATGTAAAATTTATTTGTAGTATACTTTTAGATACAGAAAAGAATGAAATATAAGATTGCGGAGTCTTATAAATTTGACATGAGCTTATCGTTTACAACCTTACCGTGTGGAGAAGAGCCAACCAGGTATGAGCCAGTTCCGATTAGTAAAGCACAAACTTCATATATTTTCATCAATACAATTATAGAGATGAAATACATAATAAATATAATTACTAATTGCAATTGAAAAATGTTTTAACTATATACACAATAGGGCAATAAAGCACACAGATTCAAAACACTGTGAAATTTATATTTACACCTTCATAAGGCATTATTAAACAAAAAATATGATATACTCATTTCTTGACAGCGGTATTTATGTCTGCAACTCCTTCCGACTCCCATTTGGCAATTTTTCTGGCTTTGAGGAGGTCGTAGACACGTTTTTCTTTGAAATAGGCAACCTAAAAGAGAAAAAAGTGTTAGGAGATTTATCTAAATAATTTCTTTAAGAATGATTTGAGACTTGAACTTCTCAAATATGAATTAATTTAACACATACCCAACTCTCAATGCAATTATCTTCATATTTTTGTTCAAAATTACCACAATTTTGTTTAATTTTTTTTCCTTCATCACTCTTTGAATCAACTCGTGGGTCATCAACATTTATTTTATCTAAACATTGAAAGAAATCATCTCTTGCTTCCCAACAAAGTTTTCTGTTCGACCTTTTTGTTGGATCTGGTTTAGCTTTCTCTGGTGTAGAAGAAAATAATCCCATCTTTAATTCTCTACTATAATTATAAATTTATGAGACGAATGTAAAAAAGCGTTGCTTTTTACACAACCCTTCACCAATACATAATCCACCATCAATATCTACAACCGTTTTATAATTCTAGGATATATCTTTTAGGATTGAATTTTTTTGAATACAATGAATTATACAGGTGGAAGGAGACAGAAAAGAACTTCAATTGCCACTGCACAGAAGAAGCGCCAGATTCAAATGAGAAAGGATACCACAAATAATAAGAAAAGAAAAATAGGAACACCAAATTCATCCGAAATCCAATCAGATAGAGAAAACACCACTAATGTTTCTTCAATTACTATACCGTCATCTACTGAAAGTGGAAAACTGCAATATGAAAAGAAACTAATCAGAAATCAAGAGTCAAAAAACATGAGGGTAAATTCTATGCTAATGAATGATAATATCCTACAGAATCAAAGCAAATTAAGGAAGTATGAACCATCTATTTTAGGTGAAAATACCAGACTAGAAGACGATTTATCCTTTAGCTTGGAATGTATCCGACCCTGTGAAATTGAAGGGAATGAAGAAACTGTGAAGCATAATATTTTCTCAGAAGAGTTGGAGAGAATTATGAAAAGCAATACAACTACTAGCGAAGAGGCTGGTAATATATGGCTGGATAAAGAACTATCTGATTGTGATATCTTTATTAAAGCTTTACCCAAGTCGGATATTGATTATAAAACCAAAAAGCTTCAAACTCAAGCAAAAGTTAAGCTAATGAAATTTGATACATTTGATTATTTAAAGGAGAACGATATCACTAAAACTCCAATTCCCCAAGCAGATAGTATAACATCAAAACCAAAAGCAGGGAGAGAAGTTAATCCACAAGTGAATATCATTGGAAACGAATGGCAAATACCGACATCTAAATTTGAGTGTATACCTGAATGCGAGTTCAGACCTTCATCTAAAACTATTGCTATCCCTTTTACGCCACCTGATCAAATTATTCAAAGTAGGCCATACACTGAAGATGGTTCAAGTATTGATTTAGCTGATGTGGTTCATAACTATAATATCCAAAAAAAACCTCTTGGTGATGTTGATGTTGATGTGGAGTTCCAACATAATGTGGTAGAATCAACATTGTCAACTTTCAAAAATGATGAGTCCACTCTCAAAAATGATGAATCCACTCTCAAAAATGATGAATCCACTCTCAAAAACGACGAGTCTGCCTCTAATATGGCTAACACTGAATTATCTATTACTAGACCAGATAATATAGAAGTTCAACAGAACCAAATGTGGTCTCATTTTCTCCTGAACTAATTTTGTGAGTGGCACAATCTGATTTGGCTATAAAACTTGATTACTATTATCATCTTTGAGGTTATTGTGGTAAATAATAAATATTATGCTTTATAATTACTGTTTTAATGAAATTTAATCACCCGAACACCCCGAGTTTTTTGGGCCGTCTGCCTTATAACATCTGCAAGGCTTTAAATTGTAGAGGCTGAAAACTGCATTTTTCATCATATTTATTCCTTTTGTTTTGTCCTTCCTCTCCTGTATATTAGATACATTGCTATTTGTCTAATGAGGGGACTCCGCCAAACAGCTTTTGCGTTTCTGTTTTGGCCACTGCTGTCACAGGCATTGCCCATAACTGAAATGACTTTTAATGCTCTTCTGCCTCGAGGTTCTAAACCCATCCCCAAAACTGCCGAAGATTATCGTGTCAAATCCCTACCCCTAATTGACAGTGATGTCTTGCCCGAGATGTATGCTGGTTACATTACTGTCCACGAGTCAACTAATACGGATTTATTTTTTTGGACTGTGAAGACAGACAATGTTATTTATAATAATGAAGGTCAAAACGGTACATATAACGAAAATGGAGTGAAAATAAATGGAAATAATAAAACGGTTATTTGGCTAAATGGAGGCCCTGGGTGTTCTTCCATGGATGGAGCTCTGATGGAAATTGGTCCCTTCCGAGTAGGAAAGAATGGTCCTGAAATAAACCATGGGGCATGGCATGAAAGTGTGAATGTCATTTATATCGATCAACCAGCTGGGACTGGATTAAGTAGAACAGATAAGAGTGGTTATATTCATGAATTACCAGAGGTATGCATATCCCCTTTTGTCTCAGTTTCTCGCATGACGTTTTATTAATAATATTAACTCCTTTTTTTTAGATGGCTGCTGAGATGTTAACATTTTTAGATAAATATTTTACATTGTTCCCCGACACTTTAACCCATGACCTTTATTTTGCTGGAGAATCATATGCTGGGCAGTACATTCCTTATATTGCGGATTCTATTCTTAAACGCAATGAACAGCTTTCGAAAAAAAAGGAGGGCACCGACAAAAGCAATCCCCTCTATATTTTTAATTTAAAGGGTTTAATGATTGGAAATGGCTGGATCGATCCGTTGCAGCAATCAATGTCTTATGTTCCTTTTGCCTTTAATGAAGGGCTAGTGAAGTCTACTACAGATGTTGTTCAAGCATTGCAGGATCGGGCATCAGAATGTAGATCAGCCATTACAAAAGATCATAAAAAACATGTTTCATATCCAGAGTGTGATGCCCTTCTTAACCAAGTCTTAATTTTTGCCTCTGCTCAGAAAGATGGAACTGAAGATCCAAATGAAATAAAATCATGCTTAAATGTTTATGATTATAGGTTATGGGATTCATATCCTTCTTGTGGTATGAATTGGCCTCCTGATCTTGAATACGTCACACCCTACTTGAGTAGAAACGATGTTCAAACAGCATTAAACATTGATGCGAAATACCAACATGACTGGAATGAGTGCGATTATTTAGCTGGTAAAAAGTTTACTGCTAAGAACTCCGCACCCGCGATTGATTTATTTCCTTATTTATTAGAAAAAATTCCAGTCTTATTGTTTAATGGTAATAAAGATATTATCTGTAACCATTTAGGAAACGAATGGTTAATTAATGATTTGACCTGGAATGGGCAGAAGGGTTTTACCAATGGAATTGAATCTAACCAATGGTGGTCAGCAGGAAAGCAATATGGTCTTCCCAGTGGTACCTGGCAAGAAGAAAGAAATTTATCGTATGCGTTGATTTATAACACTAGTCATATGGTCCCATTTGACAATGTCAGGGTTACAACCGCTATGATGGAATATTTTGTGGGTATCAATAGCACGTTATCCTTTGTAGAACCTAAAGAAGTTTTGGATGCTATAAATGGTACATTAAGTGAAAATAACAATACAAACAAACTTAATACAAGCAGTCATTCGAATCACAAGGGAGCCAAAAATGCCAGTGAACATTCTTATGTTAACAAAACCACAGGTACAATTTCTCTGATAGTTGTCATTATTGTATTTGTATGTGGGTACATCTTTATCTACAAACGTAATGTGTTGCTTTCAGATGATAAGGCAAGAAAGAAAGTTACATGGGACCCAACATTGGATGATCTAGAGTCTGATTTAAATGACTTGGACTATGAATACGATTACCGTAATAATACAAATGACGATAATCCAGGTCTTCTTAAATCATTTCTAGATGGTATGTTGAGGTGGAAAGGAGTGAAAAATATAAGACATCTTGCTAGAGATACATTGAATATCGGTGATGAACCTGAAATGTATTCGAGTGTACCACTACGAGAAACAAATAGTAATAACATTAATAATGATGATGATAATGTTGTAGCTGAACTTTTGGGGAATGACAATGAAACAATAAGGGGATAACGGACAAACCTAAACGGTATTTAACATTTATTTTATATTTTATTTATATCATTTTTAATATAATATTAATAGCGTATATTTATTTCTTACAAATTATAGAAGGTTAGAAAAAGTGCCTATTTTTGCCATCTTTAACTATAATTAATGGCCATGGGTAGCCAACTAGGTGTGCAACGGAAAGTCATAAATATATTCAAGAAGTAATGTAAATATTAACATCTTCATATATTTATAATAACTACATACCAGTAGATGGTAGTCAATGAAAAGATCAGAACTAAGATACAATATTAATCTTCAAAAGATATCAATGTCTTACTTGAATGGGATAGAATTAATAATAAATAACTCGCATCATCTCTATATATAATTAAGTATACATGTATATCACTTCCAGGATGGAAATTATGATACACATGATAAACTGAAAAACTACATCTTCTAAATTACATACTTAAGATTCGAGTCTGGTATGACATTCCACTTAATTTCAGCCACTTGGTGGATCATCTAGATCACGTGTTAATATGGTTGCAAGTACTCATGAAGGAAATACATCAATTCCAGTCTTAACCATTATAAAATGTCACTTCAACTTAATATACCACAAATCGGTGCATTCATATCAAATACTGAAATACAAATTGAAAATCTCATTAAGAATAATCCTTCTGAATCATTAATCGGCAATAAATCACAACGTTTAATATGGACAAAAGATGACAACGAAAACAAGTCTAACATTAATGTTAGTGATGAGGAAGAAGTCCAAGTTTTTATGACAAATTTAGAGGTAATAAAACTTCAGAAGGTAAGTTTTATTTTGTATTAATATGAAGATAACATTCATGAAGTGTATGTTACTAAAAAAGTAAACCAATTATAAATTTAGAACCTAGAATTTATAAGACGTCAATTACTACCCCAAAAAGGCAATTCCAAGACTAAAGATCAATATAAAAAAACAGCAGATAGGCTTCATTATATAAGTTCGGTATGTATCAGATTTATATTAATACGGAAAAAATAAAATATTTTTTACTTACAAGCATTTATAGAAAGTGAGAGATATTTCATTTAGCTATAATCAATATCTTTTGGAATTTAAAAAAGAAGAACAAAGGCAACTTGATGAAAATACTAGAAATACCTTTTCTACATTAACACCGATTGCAGAATCATCTGATTTAAATTCAAATCCTCAAGGACCACAAATCAATAATGAGGAACGAATCTCACAATTACGAAATAGGATATCAAACTTATCACATCAAGACAAACGAAATGAACTATTTGGTGGATCAGAAGCAAAAGCAACAGGCGTTACAACAGATGAAAAACTAAATTATCATCAAAAGTTACATGATGAATATACTAGTTCATTAGTTCATATGGCTTCTAATTTAAGACAAAATGCAATGACTTTTAATGAAGCTATGGCCCGAGATAATGATGTTCTTGGTGCAACTGAAAAAGCTTTAGATCAATCAGCAAATAAAGTGACTTCAATTGGATCAAGGTTAAAAATATATAATACTGGAAAAAATGGTGTTAAAATTGGTTGGATGTTTCTTATTAAAGCTGTTGCTTTTATGGTGATAAGTGTTTTAATATCGTTATTCTTTATATGGTTCTTACCTAAATTTTAAATGAAAAAATATATTAATGTTTAAATATCAAATGTATATATAAATCTATATATGTATGTTAAAATCTATATATGTATGTTAAAATCTCTATAAGCAAATTGTAGTTGAATATCAATAAAATAAATCTATATTATGTAAATTGGATGGAATGAATCTAAATGAGAGGTACTAAAAAACAGATCCAGAGAATATAGTTTGCTCACTCTGTAATTATAGCACCAAAGTGTCTTTTTGCGTATGTTTGACTTGATTCTGCCCTTCTTCTACCTTCTAGCCAATCTATCATTTCACCATAAGTCTGTGGGATAACACTTAAATATCCATTTTCTTTCTCATTGAGTTCATTATCACGTCTTGCATCTGGATTGGATTCCATATAAGCTTCGTTCCTTTTCAATACATCCTCTTTTGAAACAAAGAATGAATAAGCAAATAAACCAGTATTTGTGTAAGTACCATGTTCTAAATCACGAACATTGGTATTAACTGTAATTTGGATTAAAGTTCCTGGTTTAGATAAATATTCATTTGATTTATTTTCATCCCAATATTCATCTTTATGTTGAGTAGGTAAATCAGTATGATGAATATGCTCTGTATAAACCACAGTAGCAGTCATATATAAAACAGAACCAACTGGTACGGGATTCTTAAAAGTTGTAGTATCCAAACAAACAAATCTAGGAGAAGCATGACTAAAAGCTGCGGCACAAGCATAAGCCAATTCAAAAGTTTGTCTTAATAAATAACCCCCAAAAATCATATAAGAATGTAAATTTCTATATTGAGGTTGCATAATCATTGTTGAAGATATTTTTGATTCAGAAACATTGATTAAAGATCTTGGTCTTGTTAAAGATTTAACAGTTGAATCTTTTCTTGATGGTTCAAATTTATCTTCTTGACACCAAAGATCATGAATTAATTTTGCTTCAAAAGCAGTTGGAGGTTGTTTTTGTAAATCCATTTTTGAAGCGTTTAATTTTTTAGCAGCATTATATGATTCTGAATGTCTAAAATCAATCCAATCTTTTTCAGTAATAGGTAAAAGTTTATTAACAGGATAAGATTTTCTAGTGACAGGATTTCTTGCTACAAAAGTCATATTACATGTTAAAAAGACATCATTTTCATCAATTATATTTTCGGTGATTTTCTCGGGTAACTCTTCAGTAGTTGATATTGCTTTAATTGACACCTCCATTGATGACCTGCCGGTCCATGTGACAGATCCTGCAAGAACCACATTTTCTGTAACTAGATTATCAAGACGTTTCAGCATAAACACACGATCAACTGAGGCCGTCACCAACATTGGTTCGGCCGGAGCACAATGTTTATAACTGATGACACCGGCTAATGCATCCAAATCCTGGAACAATTGGCCAATTCTTAAACGGCCGGTTGAATTGATGTATGCGTCAAGTAACCAAGGATCATCTTTGAAAGATAAAATGACATAAGAAAAGGAGTCACCTCTTGTTTTTTCCAAAATTTGAGGATGTGTTTCGGAAGTAACATTGGTGAACCTGTAAGAGTCCAGCACCTTCCCTTCTTTCAATTGTTCTCTACGAGCCGATAAAGCTTCTATCCAAGTTGAAGAACGTCTCATAGGAGATAAAGGGCCTTGTGCCGCAGCTGGCTGGAACAAGTGAGATTGCGGATATCCATCGGTGTTTCCCTTGAGTTTATCAAGACGGGATGAAATAAGGTCCTTTGCAGTAATTGTAGAGGTTACTGCAGCCGGATGAGTAGTATTAACATTCCCAGAGGGAGCGGGATTTTTTTCCAAATCTTTTTTTGAGGATGAGGTTGCATTAAACGGGCTGAAAGAAGTAGAGAAAGGCCTCAAGTGCCAACATCGTTTGCTGTGAAGAAGAGAAGAAGTTGGAGGCCCTCTGAGCATTTTATACGGATTGGGAAGGGGATAAGGTAGAAAGCCAAGAAATATATGATGATGAATGAAGAATATAAAATACAAGCCTATAACCAATAATACTCTAGTACTAATAAGCTTATCAAACCCATCGCAAGACCTAAATGCCCGGGACTTGGTAGCACCAGTTCCCGGGTCATCTACTGGTTCCCGGGTCATCTGTCAGGTGAGAGACATGGGCCCGAGTAAGGTGGTCGGCCCGGTTGCGGTGGGTGACCTGCGGGTCCGGATTGGATTTCCATTTTCGGTCATCCAAGAACTGATTGCTGCAGGAGGTAATTAGTAATACAAATTGTGTGTGCATCTCCGAAATTTTATATCTTCAATACATTTTCCATTTTCTCTTCTTTTTTTTTCTTTTTTTTTCGCTACACTTTTTGATCTTCAACCATCATGTCCTTCACCAATGAGGATTATATTCAGAATCTCAACCAGGAGCCTATGTTCTCTGAGACACCCGCTATGGTGCCTTCGAATCTTGATGCCGAATTGAGCATTTTCTCAAATAGTAACTTCTTTGACTTCGACATGGGAAGTGGTCCACAACTACAAAAGAAATCAGATATGGACCTGTCTCCGTTGTTTGACACACAGAATGTTGCATCCCCAGCTGGTATTCAAAGTAACAACAACTTAGATCTTGTTGCTGAATTATCACAAATCGACTTTGCTGTTCCTCAAACACAAACTCTAAACTACACGATACCTTCTCCCCATCCAACCGTTTTGCCAGTTCCTCGAGGTGCCGCTGCTACTTCCAAGAAACGATCCTTTTCACCTGATTTTGTATCTAGTGAAGAGGATAAAAAGAAACGTAACACTGCTGCTTCGGCCCGTTTCCGTGTCAAGAAGAAGATGCGCGAACAACAAATGGAGCGTGCAACTAAAGAACTTAAAGAAAAGGTTGACAGCTTGAAAACCCAAATCCTAAAACTTGAGATGGAGAACAAATGGCTACGTACTATGGTCATCGAAAAAAACGAAGCAAGGGATAGAGATGAATTCAGTAAACTGAAACAAAAAATATTGGAGTCATCCAAGGAACAAGTTAAGCTGGAAGACTCCAAATAGACATGATTCTAATGATTAAACTAAACTTTTCTGTTAAAAAATTTACTAATTATATTTTGTTTTATACATCTTTATTTTGGCTTCTGTGTTTCTAAAAGTTATGTTATTATATAAAAGGGCAAACAAGACATTAGTACTATTAATATAAATGTGCCAACTGATTTACTTTTGGTCCCCGATTTGAAAAGAGGTTTTGATCTGACTTCTGACTTCATTGTATAATTGTGATTTGTATCGTCGATCTCATGAATCATTTCAGATTAACATTGCTATGCGTCAATGTGCACGACTCTTTTTTGTCAGATCGGCTACTTGTAAATTAAAACCATTATTATTATGTAATTAATCTGTAATGAATACGTAATCGCAGTTAACCCTGCTATAATTTTCTGTGAATTTACTTCTAAACATTTCTAGTTTTGGATTTACTTTCCTTTCGTTATTGTTTTGTTTTGATCAGTCAAACACGATGAATCAATTATTTTTCAATGATATAACAATTAATATTAAACTTCAAAATTAGAGTGTATTTGGAACGTCAAACAGTTTAGGTTATAGTTATATTGGTGATGAGTTTGAGCGTAGTAAAAGCAATATTGCTAAATATCCAATTCTTTAGGCTGTTCTATAGCTGCCAGAGAATGATGATCCACTAATTCATATAATAGTGACGTATAAGGTTTTTTGGCGCCTGTTTAGTGTAGCCCGCCGTAACGCCAATATGGAAAAATATGTTCACGTGTTAGTACAACAAATAGATTGTCTATCACATCATCCAATTCTTTTTCTTTAGTAAATGATGATCCTGAACTTATTTTATAATTAAATTAGAATATTAATTGTTGATGATCATATATAGCTATAAAATTCATTAACCAAGTTTAAACTGTATTTCTTTCCAGTGCTCTAAGAAACGGTTTGCTTATTGAGTAAATCCTCATTTCATTATCAACACAAATGAGACCTCCAACTGATCTAGACTTTGCTAAATCGAGTTTATAATTTGTAGATTTCCCTGTTTGAAGATTTAATATAGAAATTAAGACGAATAAATTATAGAATGAGCTTTCATAATCATTAACATCTAATATTGTTGATATCGATTTTACCGTTCGTAGGCATAAAAAATATTCATTTGAATGCATCCATTGAAAACTTTTTGCTAGCGTCTTATAACTATGTGATGGCAAAATGGTATTCTGTCCTCCGAGAAGACCAGTAATATCCCTGTCATCGATATAAGATGGTGGATATTCATTGTCAATAGTCAACAGTATATTCCAATTATTTTCTAGTATGTGATCGGGATCACAATTTTCCATAATTTCATCAATGATCTGAACTCCTTTCGGTATTCTATCTAGCGATCCCAAATGGTCCTTAGAATACAATACCGTTGAAATCATATCATTATATGTATCGACATCTAATTCACTTATGAACTCTTTCAGTTCCTTGGTTAAAAGTTGATAAACAGGCCTATCACTTGAATATTGTAATCCATAGTGATGCAAATCACAATAAATATATCCCTCAATTACCCTGTAACATGAGGTAAAAGGCTTATATTCATGAGCTCCTAAAAACTGCCCCGTTTCCCTTAAAACTACAAGAATTATTCCATCAAAAATAGCTGACCTCTCCGATGATTCGGCAATACATTGTCGTGCTACAACAAACACATAATATTGATTAACAAAAATCTCACATCCATATAATTTTATATGTTCGTTATTTTCGGCCGATTCTTCTCCTATAACACCAGTAGTCCATAATAAAATAGAAGGTAATGTATTATTAGGATTGTTTTCATATGCATTGACGAAAAAATTATCATCTGAATCACAACCAATAGTATAAATTGTATCTCCCCAAACTGCTACTGCGTTATCTACCACATTAAATTTGAAGGTCCACGGCGGTTCAAAAACCCAACCTCGATCAGAAGAATTTTCAAGTTCAAGTTCTGTATTATCACTAATACTTGGTTCGTTATTGTTGGGCAATTTAAAAAATGATGTGAGTTTATGTACTATATTTAATTGTCCATTACTCCTAACTGAACTTCTATTACCATCAAATCCATAATTTCTGATATATGCTGGAATATCATTTCTTCTTAATCTTCCTTGTCTTAAGTCAGGATGATCCATTGAAAGATGTACACCACCTAATGTATCAAATATTAACATTCTTTGAGTTGTTACATCTTCAACAACAAGCTTATGTGTATCATTATATTCATCAAATATCATTGTTATATCTTGATGTGATTGCCTATTAGGTGCAACAATTGCAGGTAATTGTGGTTGAAGTGCTCCAATTAATCGCACTCCATGCGTAGGTAATTTGTCTTGATACCACTCTATTCCATGATCCGGAGTCAGTTCCTTACTTGGAGTAATATATAAATCAAAAGGTGTGATATCCAATGTTTGACAATGCTTTCTTTTTTGAGAATAATAATCAATTGAATATTGTTTCCAAATATGCGTTTGATTTTGATTTCGATCCTGACTTTGTGAATTATTCTTTTGATATTGCAATGGATCATATTTTAAGAAATATTCAGTGTTTTCAAGAATATCTCGAAACAAAAAGTCAAACTTTTCATCATCATAAAAAATCCGTAATTCTTTACATGTTGAAGTTAAATTAATAAARTCTGGTAATAGAACTTGTTGCATTGTTGTAATCAGTAATTCCGTTGGGAGTTGGAATAAAGACATCTCAAGGATCTAATCTAATATTATTATCTTTAATTAATAACAACATTGGTCCTCTTATATAAAATAGATGTATAAATATGACAAAACAAATAATTGTGATATATCTATTTTTTAATAATCTTTAACACATAGAAAAATGTGATTCATGAAATTTTATGATGATTTTTGGTGTTATGTTACCTATCAGATACAAGTATAACACATCACATTAGAATGACAGTTAGTAAAGATGAGACCAATTGTAAGTTTGTTATATTAAAGTTTAGCATGTTTTCAGTGTGATTCAGATTTCTTCTTACAACATTACATCTTTTGATATGCGTATACTTATTTCTCAAGATCTAGAGTAGTAGAAGATTGTCTGCTTCTTTCCTGCTACAAAGAATATTTTTTACTCATCATTTATTAGTCTCCTCCTACATTTCATCTGTTGTTAAAGAGATTCTATAGGTAATGGATTCTCATCCTTAACCTCGGTTCATGTTAAAAAGGTTAAACAATGATGTTACCCAGATCAATAATCATGATAGAACTAAATAATATGAAAAGAAAATTAATATTAATAAATTATAGCTGAAATGAAAATAAAATACCTAAATCAAAATACCCGTATACCTATATTTATTCCACCATTAAATTGATGTTCCACAACACAATCCCTAGTTCCCAATATTTTTGAATTAAAACAAATATCTATAACAACAACAACAACAACAACAACAACAACAACAACAACAACAAACTAAAACAAAATTGTAAAACAATCCTAAAATATATCTTATTTGCAATGTCCTGAAATAAGATCTAATATAATGCTTAACTTTTAACTGAACTAACCATACGATGAATTGACTTATAATCTTGCCAAAAGACCATATAATTCACCCCCCAAATAAATTCAAGATTCTCCAATATTGTATTAATATTGTTTACTTCAAATATAAAACAGGACTTTACAATTCGTCTAGATATTATCTGATATTCTTCAAAACTCATAGTCTTCGATTTGAATTGGAAATGACAATCAAACATTTGTTCAAGTCGTTTGGATAAGACTGAATAAACCGAAGTTCCTGATAGATCCAGAGATTTTATGATTATATTTAAAAGAGATTTTTTGTTCACAAAATTAATCTTGGCTTGTACTTGAGGTTCGATCATATTTGAATTTGCAGTAACAACTTCATGAATATTATTCATTAACAACGCATATACTAAATCATATGAGTCCGATTGCTGAACTATAGTCTCAGTAAAGGAAAACGCATGTTCCAAAGCCTTGTGAAATTCTACCCAATTGACAAAGTTAGAAAGTTCAATCATGTCGAGATATGATTTAACTCCATTTATGATTGTTGAAACAACCAAAACCTTAAAAATGCTTAATCTACTTGAATTGAGTGTTTCTATTTGAAAAATAAAAGTTTCTGGTAATAATTCTTTAAAATGTTCCTCATTAAATTCAAAATTAAATAAATGTTTGACCAACAAACCAGTGAAATATTCCATTTTGAAATCAGCAGCTGAGTTTGTGTCCTCATTATTATATGCAACTTCATCTGTAAGATTTTCAGATAGTGAAAATCCTCTATCGGTAACTTTATTTGAAAACTGGTGATCATACGTCAAAATGAACCCTCTCAATTTCTCCATCCTAATCAAATCTAGTCCATACTCCTGCTTGAAATAGATACGTTCCCAATTAATCAAATCAGGTAAACCTTTGTAAATGCGGAAAAATGTCTGCAGCTGATGTTTATGAACATCAATTCGATAATGTTTCCATATTGATAATAATTGGTCGAATGTTTCTCTAGATTCATAATCAAAATCAGATTTGGTATTCATTTCTCGACGAAGACTAGACAAACCTTCATAGGGTGCAAGACAATAAATCACTTCAACAAGTGATCTAACATAATATCGAAAATCCAACTCTCCTTTCCTTTGTAAACGTGCTAAAGAAGGATAATCAGTTAGATACTGTAAATCCTTTAACATTAGTTCTTGTTGATGATTTTGAGGTGTTGCATTTGGATCAAATCCCATATCAAGAAACATCTTGCCAAAAATCTTAAGAAGTGTTATTTCTCTTGCTCCAAACTCAAGTTCACTACTCATGCATTCTTCAATCACTTTATCGATACGAGAAGAAGCTGATTTATTCTTGAACCATCTTGACACTTTATCGAATTCAAAGAATTCTTTTATGTTTTTATTTTCCAGATAGTACTGTTTCAACACTTCAAATACATAGTTTGCCCATTCCCGTTCATTATACCAATCTGGTCTACCTAGGTAGTTTTTGTCAGAATTTTTCTCCTTACTAACTGTTTCATTATCAACTACAATATCTGCAATGCTTTTCAAATTTTTCAACATTGTAGTCTCACGAGTTACACGATCTTTTACTTGAGAAAGTCTTTGCAACTTGTTTGTTAAATCTTCTTCCATAGCATCTAGAGGTTCCGAATCATGTAAAAATGCATTGTTATTAACTCTCTGTTCAATCTCACGAATAGTTTGAATATCGCTCAGTTGTTGTTGTACCAAGTTTCTTAAATCGATCAGGTTTTCTTGATAAATTTGATTGAAAACATCAAGATATGATTCCCAACGTTTATATAAAATCATATAAGCGCCCAGTGATTGTCTTTTTAAAAATCTTTTCAAAGAAAGAATTAATAGCTCACTACGTTTTATAAGATTAACATCCATAATATCATCATTTATGCTGTTGTATTCATTATTAATCAAAATAAAACTAAGTAAAAATACCCTAATATTATAATCTGGAAGATGCAACAACTTTAACAAGTTATGAAATTTATTATGCTCTTTCTTTGTGAAAGTGGTGATAATTTTAAATCTTCTTTCCTTTAAAACACTAAGCTTAATACGAAGAAAGGGAATCTGATGCAAGTTTGAACAATGATTTCTAATTTGATTCTTTCTTAAAAACTCCAGAATAAGATTTTTGGCTTCAATATTAGAAAGGCGATGTTTATGTAGCGAACCCATTGAATGATGTCTTAGTGGCGTATGAGAATGTGTGTGTTTTACACCAGTTATAGGCATACCTTGTGATCTCACGGTGCTATAGCTAGCATTCGAGTCAATATGATCACCTTTTTCGGTATTTGGTTTGTGAGTCCCAGGTTGTTCCTTTGCTTCTTTCTGATTATCAATAGGTGTAGAAGAGGTATCCATACTATTTTCCATTTGTCTAACGTTAATCATGGAATTCATTATTGCAAGATGAGCAGAAATGATTTCATTAAAATTAGCAGCAAGTTGTTTTCTCTGAGAAGTTATAGACATTCTTCTATATTCTGCTCTCTGCAACTTATTATTTAATTTTCGCTTCATTTGTTCTGAATGTGCCTCGTGTCTAGCAATAATTTGTTCTCGAACTCTCTTAGCCTTAGTGACCTCATCAGACGATTTTTGAGAAATTAGCTGTAAATGCTTTTCTCTTCTTTTTATATGGTCTTCATAGTCTTCATTTAATGGTCTGCCAGTCATTTGTTTATTTTCATATGGTACAGGTACGGAAATTGGGTCTGGTTCATCAGAAGATCCCGATCCCACTATATCCGAGTTATCAGAATATTCTGTTCCGTTAATTCCATAGTCTTCATCAGAAGATGATTGAGAACCACTACCACTTTTACCTTTTCTTTTTGAAAATTTCCCAAGTGGCGTCAGACGCTCAAGTAATTTCTTTGGTGGCGATAGCGATAATGCTGTTGTGGCTGGGGAAGATGATGCCGAGTTTATTATTCCATTTATAACTGCAATAGAATCTGTATCATCAATATCATTAATAGATTCAGTATGTTCGATAGAAACATTTTGATTCTTAGGAATAAAATTTGCCATTGATATTATTGTTGGATCCTGGTTATTTATAGTTGTGGACTTGGACCTGGTGGTGCCGTTAGAGGCCAATACAGAGGCATTGTTTCTAAAGCTACTAACACTCTTTTCGGATTTCATCTTTGACCAGATACTTGATGTAATTGACGGCAAAGAATAATATTAATAATGGAGTCCTTATCTGATTCTACCTATAAGAAGAATACTTTCTTCTAAAATATAGGCTTATCTGTGTGTATGGTTGGTTTCTTTAATATAGTTTCAATAGTTAGTGAAACCAACGCATAAGATTATATTAGACTGTTTCAACCAGGAACGTACCTTAGTAAAAACCCAGCTATCCAGTGTATAAATAGGTGGGTGGCCGGAGAAGCTTAAAAAATGAGTCAGAAAAAAATGAGTAGAAAGAAAGGAAGAAAGAAAAAGATCTATTGTAGTATTATTAGACAATCTTGCCTACTGATTAGGTAAAATTTGTGTGGAATAGGAATATTGCAATATCTAGTACTCTAACTTAATTTCTGTAAGTTTTAAAGTTAATTGCCTATTTAATTGAGTGGCAGGTTCAAACGCAAGCACTTGAAGCCTAATATAGTAACTGCATATGCACATATGATTGAATTGTATGCTAAATATTATAATTATATGTAAAATTAATGATTAATATTGCACAATACACGGTTCTAATTATCGTTTATTTTAGTTAAACCGTCATGCTAGCTATCATCCAAATAAAATTCTTTAAAATACATGAAACGAAAGATGGAAAATTTAAGTATGGTAAAAGAGATGAAAAACGTATAATTGCTTATATACATATATAATAAGAGGCATTTATATACTCTTTTCAATTGCAAAATATAATCGTAATATGTTAATAAAATGCAGAAAATGATAATGCCCTGAAAACAAGTAAATAGTTATGAACATAAATGTAAGTAGTCATATCATATCTTTAAGTTGATATAGACAAATAAATAATTTAACAATAAAAAATAGTAGTAGTAAAGATAGTAATAAAGCAGCAATAATAATAATATTAATAATAGTGAAAGCTGTAATAAAAATAATAATAATAATAGTAACAATAAACAAACAAACAAACAAATAAATAATGAATAGCAGAGGCTTATCATTATCATAAACTACTAATGTTTAATAATTGTGATCGGTATAATATGCAATGGTTAATGAAGGTCGTAAAATAATCAAATCAGTTAAAATCTTCAAGGGAAAAACACCATAGAATGAACTATGGAACAATTCAACGACATTCCATAAAGTTATAAGAAATAACAGTTGTTAAGATCATCCAATATCGAGTGCATCGACAACTGAAATCTTTGTGAAACCATGAAAATAAATCTAATGAACACCCCTAATACGATTTTTTAACTTTTGTGAAACAGATCTACTCAACCATGAATGATGGTCTTTGTTTGACTCTGATGAACTGTTTGATGAGGAATCACCCATTTGATTAAAGGGATTGGCAGCTGAGCCTGGATAATAAGAGTGTGGTCTTTCTTTCATCGCTTTTGGGATTGAATCTAATACAACTGTACTTTGTTCAGAAATACCAGAGGCAGATCTTCTGTGTGAACCAGACAATGTTGCTTCTGTTGCAAAAACGGAGTCTGATTGAGGAATAGAGGGAAGAGTAGGAACAGATTGAGTTTCCTTTGGTCTTCTGCGGGAACTATGACGCAACCAACCATGAGATTTTGATCTACCTAAATTGGCATGTGGATCGGAGTTCTGGTTCTTAACAAGCCTTTTGAGACTTGAAAATCTTTGAACGTTAAAAGAAGAAGCAGGACTTGATTCCATGGTTTCACTTGATGTATTGGAATTAAAAGAGAAAGTAGCTTTCAATTGAGGTGGCTCTGATTGCACCTGTCTATGGCGTGGTCTATTGGATGATTGGTCTTTCGAAATCAAGCTTAAGTGTTTTGTCTTTTGTGACGCTTTATTACTTAAACATGTTGATGAGTTTAATGAACTAATTGAAGTCATGGAGGTTGAAGTCGTTTGTGAATTCAACAAAGGAGAATCTGGAGACTCCTCTGAGTCGCTGGGGAAAAAGGGGCAGATATGATTTAAACTATTAGCATCTGTTCCAGCAGAGCATAAAGTGGAAAGCGATTGAGTGTGGCATCGTGAAGAACAAACGCTAGGGGAAGTAATTATAGGTTCTAGCTCGTGACCAAAAAAGGGGCGAATCTCCAAATCGGAATTATCTCCAGCTGAAGGAATATGTGGTTGTTGAAGTTCGTGATCTTTCTTTCCATTATCGGAATCTTGTTGATATGTAATAAAACCAGAAAGGCAACTTTCGCGTATTAAATCTTTAATTAATCGATAAGGTTGTTCCAAAAGCATGGGTAAAGGTAGCTTTGAAACTTGCTCAAAATTTGTGGAGTCAATTTTCCGATCTTCCTCAATTAAAATATTTCGTACTTCACATGGAATATTAATTTCATTAAATGCGGTTGTTAAAATGTAATTGTTTATTATATCACTCCATATAGATTGTAGTTTACTCTTCAACTCTTGAATTTTCCTGTTACCGTCCTTGGACAATTCTTTTCCACATGAGTCGGTATAATGTAATAGATCACGGTATATTTTTCTATACTCTCTAACTAGCAGTATAAAACTTAGGTTTTCAGAGGAATGTGTTTTGAGAAGATAGGATTGAAGGTCCTTGAGTGAATAAGGCGCAGGAGATTTGTCGTTTATTATACTATCAAAGGAAGTCAAAGATAGAGCCATAATGAACTTTATCTACTAATAATGGTGATATTGATAATGATAATGATATTAATTGATAATGATAAGCTTATGAGGGCTATAAGATTTTCAGTTTAGGCATAAAGGGATGTTGTGTGTATTAAATAAGAGGGAAAAAAAAGGTAGAATGTCGCGCATATATACTTGTCGCGAATAAGCTTCGGGACTCACCAGGGCCGTTTTTTTGGACGTTTGGAGGTCATGCATGTGCACGTTTTTGAGTTTTCTGACCAGAAAATTGCTGCATACATATAGCGTGATGGGAGTTACGACTGTTCCAGAAGCCCTTTGAAAGGTTGTGATTGGTTTCTGGGCCACCAACCAACGCAGATCTGCAAAGCCTGACCTAAATATATTATAGCAGCCAAACTTTGTGCCCAAAAGTCAGGAGACGAAAGTACAAGTACGAACTTTATTTGTACTGAGTCCTCTCGACGTATAATTGAAGTTAAAAAGTGTCACAAACCCTCTGGCTACATATTATTTCATCCTCCCTATTTTTCTATTCTCATTATCCCATCTGAAGAGAAATTGTAATTGAGTTTGGGCACTTGCTAATGGTCGGTCAAAATCCGCCTTGAGTCGTCATCTTTGGAAAATTTTCTTATCGAAGACGTTAAGGTGTCACACCTCATGTATCACGTTTCTCTATTAATCGATGTTGTGATGCTTCATGTCATTTCTTTTCACTCTATTTGCTGACTGAACCTTGCTTCGAATTCCACCCCTAGTGTGGTGTGGGGGATGAGAACTTTTTCCTTTTTCTCTTAACAGATTTCCTACTTCTTTTATTATTATCACTGTACAGTCATCTTTCCATCTAGATCTATTCATAGCTAGCGCTATTTTCGAAAATATTCATGTTAATTTGTTTTGTACAATTGCAATATTTAACACAGGTTGGTTGCTTAAGTTTCATGTTTCAGCTTCCATATCTGTAAGGATTCGTCTATTCCAATAGGGTATCTTGATTACTTAATTAACTTGAATTATTCCCTTGTAAGCCAAAAGCATACTCTTTTTAATAAGGTTTTATCATATTCATATTTAGCTATAGTGCTCAAGTGTTGTATATGAATACATCTTCCCCTTTTTACTTTTTTTCACCCTCTTTGTTTTGTGTTTAATTGAGGTGTCAAATTTATTAATTTATTGTCTTACACAGTATTGTTGTCACTAAAAATTTATCGTCACTATTATAACATGATTATAAAAAAATTTTCGCATGACAATGGGAAACCTACGTAAAGTTGACATGAATCCTCATAGCATCATACATCTCCAAAACTATATGTGGGGGTTTGAACCAGATTTATGATATTTTTAAGCGGTTTTATAAGGAAATGTTAGGTTGTGAAATCATATATCCGACTACTTAATTATATTATCATCAATAGATTATAATTGGCACAAATAATAACCATGTTTTGATATAAACCAAGTGGAAGTCCGTAAGTAAGGTGCTTTTTTAACCAGTATCCAAGAATACAAAGTCACTAATCTCAGTTAAGCTTAAGCTTTAATTTCCTTCCTTTTTACTTTTTTTTTTATTTTTATCTTTGCTGATTAAACATAATTTTAAAGCCAGTACTAGCTATGAACTATAGCTAGAAGACGTTAGTGGTGTTATTTATTAATTCAGTTCCTACAGCTGTTCTGCGGTCTTTGTTTAATATGATCGGTAGTTCCGGGCACTTCCTATTTCCATGTACCCCTCCGATTCATCTAAACTAAATTTATAATTAGCTATAGGAGGGGCTTGAGATTTCGCAAATTTTTTGATTTGTGAACTTTTTCAACTTTACGAAAAGATATAGATCGGGATCGATCTCTACTACTTTGTTATGAAATTTAACATCAAAACCCCCTTAATTTTCTAGTTAAAGCGTACTGGTTGAGTTGTCAGTTTCCACAAGCTAGCGCTTTCTTTACTGTTTTCCCGAGTAAGAAGGTTAGTACATATATGGAGATAGCTACTCCGCTATATCTCCTCTTTTTAACACATTTATCAGATATTTAATAAAATGATTCTTTTTATAGCCAAGTTTTAGATAATATTGGTGGCAGTACTCACCAAAATTATATGAAGTGTAGCCAATTTTTTTTCGGTGCAGTGCATATTTCAATAGTTCTATCGTGCATATTTCTATGATTATTGGTCAATGTCAATCGATTTAAATTACTCACATATAAATTGATATAATTCAAACCAGCTTAATACACGTTGATGACTGTAGCTTAAATTTATATGTATCGATATCTGTCTTGTAAGATATGTCGTACGTGATTTTAGGGTAGATGAATCACGATGCTTTAAGCAATAATGAAGCACTTCAAAGTTGATTTCTAGAAATTACCAACTTGATCATGATCATGATAGTCTTATTCAACGTTAACGTTATTTAATATATAGCGCCGCTAGGATATAATAATGAAAGTCCCAAATCATATTATAATTAATATCAGATATGCCCCAAGCCTAGCTTGTTATAAAAGTTTAATATGAATCTGCAGTTGATATCAATTCTAATTTCTAATTATAAATTGATTTCAGCTTGCAAATTGATCACGAAGCCTCATTCACGGTCCCTGAAAAAGAAGATTGAAAATTGTTTCTAAATAATTTGAAAAATGGTTGCAAAGGGGACCGTTGGAGACTTTAGGTCTATACCGGTATATATCGTAGTTGGAAACACATCGCCATGAAATCAAAATATTTTTTCAGGTATTTCAAGGTGTCTAATTTATCGATATCATAACAAATTGTAATTATAATTAAATGCGATCTACTTTGACAGTTGACTGAGTAGCGGTGCAGTTGCAGGCAACAGCAAAAAAACAAATTACACCTATATAGTTAATTTTAATTACGTATACGATTGGAACTTTTAATTAACTCTATCTCTCAATTCTTGAAAATTATCTTCACAAGAAAAAAAGAAAAAAGGAGGTCAACTGATTCTTATGATCATGATTTCGATGATCTTCTCTCCTTTTTTTGGTCGGTATTCTGGAAAAAACATTAGCTGAATGTATTATCATTATATTTCAATCTCATTTTAATTCTTTTTTTGAAAAACATCAAAATATATTTATGCTTTAAAGCTGTAGATCTTGGTGAAAATACCACCACGCATAAGATGAAGATATAACTTACAACTCTAAACTATAGCTGAACGGTAATTAAAAGATACGGACCATTAAATGTCCCAAATAAATATAGGAACCTATAAGAGGATTCTGATTTCATCTTCTGATTGACTAACAATCATTGTAAAATTGAATTTATCTATTAATATATAAACGTTAACGTTAAAATCTACTTTCTACGATTTCCAACTTATAATATCATCAACCAATCTACTATTAATATTAAAATTAATTAATTTAACTTATCAATATAATTTTGGTTTGAATTTAAAGTTTTTTTAATAAGTCATAATTATATTTAATTAAATGTTCTATAATTATAAATGTATCGCTATAGGTTTATTATATAATATATCATATATATAAGCTAACCTTCCTATTAAATTTGATTCTGCAATATAAAATATTACCCAATAGCTATTTTTTACAATCAAATTATACTGAATCATGTACTTAATCTATTTAATGAGAGATCTGAACGTTTAAAATTTCATAAAAATGAGTTTGATCATGGCGTGTGATGAAAAGACTTTTCATATGCACTCAAGCTTATGTCTTTTTTTTTACCGCTTAGAAATCTATGTGATGGTTATTACCTCAATCTTAGCATACATAATAATTATTATAATTTTAACTAGAACTAAATATATTAATAAATCTCGTTATTTCATGATATCATATAAGTCTCACTGAAACATCGGGATTGTAGTATTCTATGTCATAAGCCACAATAGGTATAATATATAGAACTAGGATTCAACATGTAGCTAAATAGAGTGATCGGTACCGGTATTTAGCTCGAAATATCACATTTCAGTATAATTGATCGATATCATGATTCATGAGTATATATAAAATAGCTAGCGGTTGACGTTGGTATTAAAGTCAATGCATGTAATTTGTATGTAGCATATTTCTGTTAAAAAATACTTTTCGGCATCTAGATTAAAATCTTTCGTCAAGTTATGAGAAATATTTAGGTAAAATAATTAAATTTTTATTGATCATAAGTCACGCATATTTTCGATAGAATATTAAAGAATAATCAACAGACATTCTATAAAATTGTGTAGCATGCGAGAGAATCGGACAGATTAGTTTAAATTATTTTAACGGTATTTATCCACTAACTAATTAAAGACTTTGGGTCAGATGTCGTGAATAACCAGAAACACCGAGGATGATGAAATATATATTTTATTTATAAAACTCCTCTCTCTTTTTAATTATATAAGATACCCACATATTTACGTATACTTATACATTCATATACCGGTATATATAAGACTTAATTAGCTTATGTTAGTCAATATTACGACTGTTTCCAAATGTATTTATATGGTATAATAGAGCTTATTATAATTGTCTAATTAGTTTAATTATATAAGCTTGAGCTTATATCTGGCGATTTATTCTTTGTATACAATGCACTAACATTTCTATTAATAATACCGTTCTTCCAATGGATGTAGCATTGTATCTTATATATAAGACTTTGAGCTTTAGATATCTTCCCTGTAATTCGTGATTATAATATTTCTTGATAACGTTAACTAGAAATTAAAATGTGTCAAGTGATTTGAAGGGAATAGTTACATTTATATATAGGTAAAAATCTTCTTCCAGTTGCAATGCTAATACCAAGCTAGCGCTAATATTTTATACTCATAATTAAACACCTATGCCTAATAATTGATGATTAAATTGAGAGAGACGGGGAAATATCGATCAATTATAACGATACTAATATTTTTTTGTTATCAACTGTACAATATATTAATCCTTATTTTAAATACGGGATATTGATACCATCAGTGCACGGCAATTATATAGGCCTTTATAAACTTGGTAAAGTTAATAAGTGATTAAATCAATTGTAATCTTCGCAATTAAAGTTGTATATCTACAATCAGGAATCTTTTCGGCTTTTCTTTAAATTTTCTATTCAAGATTTTCTAGACCTATTACTTACAACAAATCACGAAAATAATTAAAACTTGCAAATCATCTACCAAATTGTTCTGATTTGAACAAGAATCCATTCATTAATATTATCATGCTATACCATAGCTAACTTGTCAATTACGCAATAATCTGTAAACCATGTATCCGATGGATGTGATTGTTTATTTTTCCTCCTTTCAAGAAATTTTGTCGTGCTGCGGCCCATATAGATCTATATCTGCAGCTGGTTATTTTTATATAGAGCTAATTATTAATTAATTAATACTAGTTAAAAGCCTATATTCATAGGCCTATATACAAATTGCAATACTAATGTTGAAAACCGATTCAATTAATGAATTATCTATATGGTAGTTCAGGTGTGTTTATGTACTGATGACTAATTGTTTCTAAGTATAAGACAACACGATTGTAATACCATACCGCACGCGATAAAGAGATCATTATAATTCTTACAATAATCTCTAGTGTCTATTAAGAACGGTTGAAAGTCTTTTTTTTTGTAGAGTATTTAATGGCTGGTCATAACCATTCTTATTATGGGGGGATATCAGAAAAATATGCGTAATATGTGTTGTTCACCAACGTAAGCTTAATCTCCACCAGGCTGTATCCGCCAAATGTTATCTTCAGTGTGAGTGAGGAATCTTCCCCGATGATCTATCTCAAACCATAGTATCTGTTCATTTTTTCGCAATTAAAACTAAATCATTTCAAAACGTAGCGACATTTAGTTATAACTACAGTTGTAATTTGCAATCGATTATGCCTATTTTTAGAAGCTGAACTCTGTCAGTTAACTATCCAACTATATAGAAGCAGAGATTCTTCAAATCGGCTATTGCTGAAGGAATACATTGCACAATGGTAAAGGAATGTAATAATATACTATATATATATAAGCAATTTTAACGGAGCTTATGAAGTTTATATTAATATTTAGATACATATTATAAACAAGGTCAATCAACTGTAATAATATACAATGAAAAAAAAATATTAAGAACAAGGTCGGTTTCTAAAAATCTTCTTTTATATTTTAGATATATTGTTTTTTACAAAGTCATTATTATTTTGTGTTTGTGTTTGTAATTTGTGAATCTTAACCTTTTACCGGGCTAATATAAGGCTATCTGGAATAACTCAACATAATCAATATTTTTGTTTCCATTATCTTGTAAAGTAACCAATGTTTACAATTATAAACTCGATTAATGTTTTGAGCGAATTTTGGGGTCACAGATCGAGCCGAGATTTCTTCTTCTAATAGAATCATAAATAATCAATTGGAATATTTAGATTTGTTCTTCGTTATTATCTATCATGTGCATATATCCATAATTAAATTTATAATTTGATGGCATGGAGAAAAGGAGATGAGTTATGAGCCATTATAATAACTAATTATATATCTCAATATGGTGGTTTGATTTAACCTCTGCAAAATAATATGGTTTTTTTTGCCTCTTTTAATACTTTCGTATACGCATACCTGCGCTAACGATGACAGTAAAGATAGAGGGAGCAGATTAATTGGGAGTTAGATTGAACGCCCAATTTGATTAAATGTGAGTTTTAGGCGAATTCTGTTGAATAAGCTTAGGCATACGAGGATCAAAGATTCCCACAATTATACCCTAGACCACTCGATCAATTAAAAATACATCCAGAAGTTTTGAAAGCTGTCACAGGGTACTCATAAGCCTTATATAATTACGGGCTTAAACACATAAAAAAAAGTTATGTTAAAACGTGGGTTTCTCAGAAATTCCCTGCAATTGACATTTAAGAATATAGACATACTATAAATCTATTTATTACCCATTTGAGTTTCACCGACCAGGTTTTTTGGATTTACCATTGTTGCTGAAATATTCCATAAATTAGAGAAACGCGATTTTTCAGGATCATAAAGCAATTCCGTTAATTCTTTCATATCGTCATTTGTTGAATTAATCAGATTTTTTATTCTATCGAAGCTCATTGATTTGAAATCGACCACACTGGATTTAATGACCCCAGACCTCTTCTCGTTGTATAAACCTCCTTCATTAGATTGTTCTTTAATATATTTGCTAAGCAATAGGCAATGCAACCAAGCTGTTAATTCCAGCCATTTTGTATGCGAATTCTCTGCACCAGATTTTGTGAGGATCGAAGTATAAAAAGATGTTCGTTCATTTGTATCGATGTCGTATGGCCAAAGAGCATAATATCCAAAAGGGCACTCAATTAAAATATCTTTGATATCAAAATCAGCAATTGCAACTTGGTTATTTTCTTTTGAAATGAAATTTAAAAAATCGGAAAACGTGACGAATTTGGCATACCCAAGAATCGAGCCCTTTACATCTAGAAATAATTCATCATCTCTATCTGGGATTATTGTCTCTAATTCTGCGACTTGTGATGGAGATAATATTTGGCGAGTTATAATAAACCGACCAAACACAATCGATGCCCGCTGTCTATTCAAACCTGTCATCACAACACTTGATACGGCTTGAAAATTGGTATATAAATGTATAGCTGCAAGAGCTATCATAATAGAGGAAATTAATAGAACTGGACTATCTGCAGGAACTACTGATACCATCCAAGTCCCAACCAACATACCACACAGAGTAATAACCGTTTCTTGGCTTGAGTCTTTGGCGCTAACATCACTGATACTACCCCCTTCTTCATTTAAGGTGAAGTGAACAGTTAGGGCTGCACGACTACCAGCTGCAACAACACCACATAATGCTCTCAAGATACCACTACAGAGAAGTCCGATGATTTTAATATTTGTTGAGTATCCTTTATCAATCAAACCTCTTAAAAACAAAGAGACAAAAACATCTAATAATATGGCACCATTGTTATAAAGATCTCCCATATATCTCCATTTCTTGCATTCCGGTTCAATCCACTCGCCAAACTCCCATGCAAATAGAATTGTTGTCAAACGGCCACATATCTGTTGCATGATTGTATAATACAGAGCCACAGTAGAATTCGCATCTTCATCGCCAACTCCAACAATATCAAGAACAGATCTGTTTGCAAATAAATTGGATATTGAACTACAGAATGCTTGCAATGTGTCATAGATTTGATAATACTTGTAGTCATTACGAACAGTCCTGGGGTATCCAGACGGAAGAAAGATGGCAATTAGTGATTGAGAAATAGATGGTGCTGCTACCAACTGTTGAACCACACGTGGATTGTCTTTTTTGTCAAGAGATTCAACATCTCCAGAAACAAAATTCCTTTCCTCTTGAATGGCACTTGTACCGGGCAATATATTTGGTAAATAAAAGTTAATGTGGACATTTTGAAACAATCTGAATCTGTATCTTCTTAAATATTTTGGAGATGAGGAGAGCGTAGTATTGTAAATGGACGAATTCGAGGGGGTTCTCCGTCCGTCGAAATTGCTTAAAGATTCAGTAGATTCATATTGCGACAATACCCTTCCATAGTTATCCTTTTCTATAATCTTGAACTCCATGATAAGAAAATTTGGATAATTGGAACCCTTGCAATTGTGTTATAAATAAGAAAGGAATTTGATAATTTCAATTCTATATATAACTTCTATCTAGGATTTCTAAGCCCATACGCTTATATTATAATACCTGGGGGTTCTGAATCTTAATAAACCTATATATATATACTTAATCCAAACCTATTCAACATCAAACACCGAACTACTGCCACATACAAATATAGCTGATTACAATTACATACATTAATATTTACTATTAAACTGAACGGTAACTTTAATTAATAATCTACAATAAATACGAAATACAATTTATAAATAAATCTCAAATCAATACAAAATCCAAGTCTTCTGTTTGTGAATATTCCTTTCCAAGTTCTGGGATTATTCTAGCGGCTTGGAACCAGATTCGTGCCGCACTACCCGATGCAATTAAGCTCTTAGCCATTGGTCTTTTGTCAATATCTCCATCACCGTTATCTTCCCTCTCCGAACCGTTAGGGGAGTATGGTTTATGTCCTCCAAATTCCTTTTGATATTTTTTATAAACTTTCCTATTAATTCGATAAATCTCAAATGACTCCCAGTATAGTCCATCATTGTCATCCCTCATATAGCCATAAAACAAAACCAAATGTCTGTGAACTTCATTGTATATCCTTCTTTTATTATACGATGGGACATGATCTCCAAAAGTTTCCAAGTAATCCGCATACCCCTCAAAAAGTAATTGTATAAAATATGATGGGTCATGGTAATATCTTTTTTCATAATCATAATAATCTCGGTCAAATAATGCCCTGCTTCGATCGAGAGCAGCATCCGCTAGTTTATCCGCAATTTCTCTGTGTCTTGGATTATTTGAAACTTTATATAGGAGTGACAATCCACTAAGTGTCGTACCAAGATTGTATGTCCATTTCATATTATTAATAGATATAAAGTCTTTTTCTCCAGTACCATCTCTGATTAAATAATCACTTTTATCAAGCAATATAGAAATATTAAAACCAAGACACTTTTCAATGTATGGGATATATGTTCTGGCCTTATCTGGTGAATGCTTCAGCACACGAAGAGCAGCCAAAGCGGATTCGGCAGAAGTGCACGCATTGCAATAATCTTTACTGATATGCCAATGCATACCTCCTACCCCACCTTTGACACCATTGTATCCTGTGAGGAGAAAATCAACAAGTTCTATAGCTCTTTTGAGATATAGGTCGTAGCCGGAAACCTCATACGCCGTGATAATGGCAGATGCCACCTGAGCATCATCATCTACAGAAATACTGTCAGTTTCGAGGATATCTATCCCATGTGAGAATTCTTCTTACCATAGTAAATATCTTTGTTCCCATTAAAGTTTTCTGCAGCACAATAACCCTTGAATTGTGGAGATCGATATCGTTCAAGAGCTTCCATAACACCGGGAATCATATATTTGAATTCAGTGGGATAAACTCTGGCTCCATCAACTATAGCTTGTGCAGCGATGCTCATAGACCAGAGATTAAACCTCCCGTTATCATATACCCCCGAGCACTTCACGGGACTAATGAATGTCCCTATATTTGGCTGCCAAAACTTCAGCCAAAGTGCACACACCACATTATATCCTTCCTTATTTAGAATTCTGGGAACCGGATTATCAGATGAACCTTTTTGTAGGAAATGAGAGGGCTGAGACATTTGATGGTTATATAATTAGAAGTTTGAGGTTGTCGGAGAATTTCTAATAAGCACATCTGAAGTCAGGTGTCTCACTTAAAAAACTTTCCCATAAACATCGCAGAAACCAATACTATAAATATAGGTATGTAAGGGTAGTTGATGAAAATCTCAAACTATATATGATCCTTTACAACAAAATCTACCATATCCTATAGCTAGCTATAATCGCGAGAATCACTATAGAGAAGAACAACTTGCTGCATGTGAATATTTTTTTTTTATATCTCCAGAGTAATATTAATAATTAGAACTCCGATCCGTAATCATAAATTGTTATTTATAGTAATACGTATCAATATTTACGATTTCACAATTGACTAATCTTTAACTTTGACAAGAAGATTCAAAGAACATATGGTAAGTGCTCTGTTTGTCTGGTTTCTTTTGCGATTCACAAGTATTAATTGATATTTTTTATGAAGATCCCTAACACAAACACAAACACAAACAAAACTCCAATATTTAAAACAAGCAATTATAATGACGAATCTGTGAAATTCACCTGGAATATTTTCCCAGCATCAAGGTCAAAAGCAGAGAACCTTATTATTCCTGTTGCTTCTATATATTCACCTTTACGACCTAATATTAAATCCTCACAATATATTAAACATAGCCCGCATATATGTTCTGCTTGTAAAGCCATTTTAAATCCTTATTGCAAAGTTGACTTAACACAAAGGGTCTGGATTTGTGCTTTTTGTTTAAATTTGAATAAGCTGAAATCTACCAAAGTTAAAGAACTACAATCTGATCAGACGACTGTGGAATATTTACTTCAAAAGAAAGATCCTGAGCCTCTAGTTTTCCTCTTTGTTGTTGATACATGTCAAGATACCAATAGTTTCAAATGTTTAAAGCGATCTTTACTTGTTGCTTTAAGTCTTGTACCAGAAAATTCGATAGTAGCACTCATCACTTTTGGCAAATTAGTCAGTATTTATGATTTAGATTACGAACCATGCAGACAAATTTGTGTCATTGATGGCGGTAGCCATTATGAATCAAAAGAGATTATCGACCACATTTCAGCTTATGATTCTTTTATCAATCCAAGGACTGGGTGCAAATTCTTATGTCCTATAAAGGATGCTGATTTAATGTTAACAAGAATAATAGAAGACTTGAAACCAGATCAACCGCCAATAATAGAGGGACGAAGGCCTTTGAGAGGAACAGGTGCTGCTTTGAATGTTGCGCTATCGATGTTAGATAATTTGTATCCAAATAACATTGCTCGAATAATGCTTTTCTTAGCCGGTCCCGCGACTATCGGACCAGGTGCAGTGGTTGGCTTGGAGAAGAAAGAAACAATGAGAATGCATGGGGGACCAAAAGATAAGAATGGTGATACTAGAGACGAATTAGCTTCTAAGTTTTACAAAAATATATCTAAGCGATTGATAGAAAAGAATTATATCGTGGATATTTTCGCAGGTTGCCTTGATCAGGTTGGTCTATATGAAATGAAATCTCTGGTTAATTTAACAGGTGGTGTTATGATGATGAATGATTCTTTTGAATCTGTATTATTTCAATGTTCTTTGGTGAAGTTATTTAAAAATCTAGGTCAATATGTGTTTAAAGCCGAGATTGGAATCATGACATCGCAAGAATTGAAAATTTCAGGACTTATTGGGCATGCAAATGTTTCATCAAAAAAGCCTGGTCCTGTAGCGAAAAGCAGAATTTCTGACACAGTTATTGGTAAAGGCTCAACTAACATTTGGAGTGTTTCATCGATAACTGATGAAAGTAGCTTTTCTATCTTTTTCGATATCGCACCCGTTGCTGGTGGTATTGATAATTCCGAGCTCCAAAAAAGAGCTCATATACAATATACCACTAAATATTTAGATTCAAATAATGAATACAAACTTCGAGTTACAACAGTATCACCAATCATAATTTATAGTAGTAATGCTATTGCGCCCTTATTAACATCTTTTGATAATGAAACTTCAGCTATTATCATTGCTAAATTTATATCTTATGAAATGGAAATTAATGATATAGGAAGTACAAAAGATGCTGTAAAATACCTTGATGATATTTTACTGAGATTTTTCAGGCGAATAGTGAAATATACCAATGATTGCAACTATTCACTAAGTGACTTAATAGATAAGTTTCTACCGTTTCTCAAATATATTTATCATTTAAGAAGAAGCCAATTCATCAATACGTTTAACAATTCTCTTGATGAGATGACTTACTATAGACATTATTTGATAAAAGAAAATACGGAGAATTCTGTCATTATGATTCACCCCAGACTTACTTCATTTGAAGTCGATAAGAATCCAGAGATCGTTCCCTTGGATATATTATCTGTGAAGCCAGATAAACTTCTGTTACTAGATACTTACTTCAGTATTGTAATATACTATGGTGAAGAAATATCATTAAGAAAGAAAGCGTTACCCAAGGAAGAAATGGCCATGGACAATGAAGCAGATCGCAACAGATACGAAAGTCTTTTTGATGGTTCTAAACAATATGCTGTTAAATTGATTAACAATCGATTTCCTTTACCTCGTTATATTATTGCGGAGGCAGGTACCTCTCAATCTCGATTTTTATTGGCTAAACTGAATCCTTCTGTCTCTCACTACCATAGCGACCAACGGGAAGCAGGAACACTTTTAGGATACATTTATGAAAAAATGAAGATTCATGATCGTGATCATGAACAAATGTTTTTCACAGAAGAGGAAAGTTTTCAATTATTTTATGAAAATCTTTATAAGAATGCCATGACGTCTATATTCTAGGGTCTTTGGATAAATTTTATAATTATTATCCTTGAATTGTAGGCTGTTACTTGTAATCATATTGTATTGAATTATAATAATAGTTGTATGACTGCATTAATTATTTGTGTTGTTCATAAGGTTTATAAACTAACATACGTAGTACATCACTACTCGTACAACTATGCTATATTGAAGTGAGACTGCTTTAATTTAAGTGCTAAATTTAAAGGGGTTTAAAAGATTTTAATGGAATACTGCAACTAAAATGGTCAAGACTCAAGACATAGTGTAGTATATCTCAACAGATCAATCTCTATTAATAATTACATATAATTACGTATAACCAGCACGTAGCAGGGTGACTGTGAAATGGATAACATTTGTTATCATTTGCAACAACAAGCTCAATTGCAAGGTGAGACTAAACCCAGACGCCGAACTGCATAACTTCAAAACTGTGTTATGTTAAAATGTTCCGTGTGTACCCCGTTGATATTTGCTTGCTTATATCAGTTGCGATGTTGGAGATGGACTACAGAGGTTGAAGGTTTGTGCTTTAAGTGATTGATTTCAAGGGCTATCTCCCACAGGGTACCGAAAGTTCTGTCAACATGCTCGCGATATTAATTAATAGATCGAACAGTGCATGCCGGAAAAAGCATATTTGGCTCTGCAGCGTATGGAAAAGTATTGAATCATCCTTCGAAGGCCTTTTATTGGCCATAGGAAGAAGATGGATTAAATATCAGGAGTGAATAGCGGTAGTAGTTATAACAGATGAAATGTTTACAGTGTAGATCTTTATCTGATAATAATGTCCATTTTGTGTTTTCTGGAAATATAAATAATAATATAAACTAAGGGTGTGATGGGGTAATAATAATTAAATATTAAATTTTAGCTTCTGTAACTTCTTTCTTCTTATTCCCACCGGTTGCCTTTCCCCATCTTTTTTATCTTTATCAATTTTTATCGAAATCATAAGGCATAAGAATATACTTTTAAATTTATATTTAATATTGTTTTATATTTTAGTTGATTCTTCCTCTTTTTAAAAAGCTGCTTTTTCCCCGAACGCGTGATAATCAGTACATTTCCGGGATTCGTCTTTATTTTTTTCGTGTTCGATATTTTTAACGTTTGGTTCTTCTGTTATTTTACCACATTACATTAGATATTATTATTTATGGACCTTACGCAATTATTAGATACGCAACCTCAAGTTGCTAGATCACTCCAGTTAGTGGATGATAAATGGCCCGTTCAGAATGGAGACTCTATGGATATTGATATGGAGGCGTCTTGTAATGGTGGACTTGAAGCTCTTTCAGATGCTTGTTATACGATAAAGACAGAAGAGGAAAAATTATTTAAACTATTTTATTTCCCGGTGAAAATGAGTGAAATTCAAATAGACTTAACTGAGCAACTTCTTGCATTACATCGGGATGAAATAATTACAATGGTAGATTTTCTTAATAAGACTAATGGGATTAAAGTTGTTAAGGAAGAAGCAAAACTTGAAAAAATAAACGCAGAGCGTGATTCTTTAATACAATCTTTACATTTAATTGATCATAGTTTAAAAACAATTACAATACACCCATATCTATTAGTTGATCATTATATTCCTAAAAACTCATTATTAAAGGAACCACCGGAACGATTCGAACATGCAAGTGGGAAATTTGAAATGCTTAGGGTATTAATTGATGTTTTACAACAGCCACACCTTAAAGATTTGAACACCCAACCCCAAAGTGCAAATAAAAAATTAAATGTTGTTCTTGTTGCTCAATCAGGAAAAGAATTAGACCTTGTTGAGGCATTTATTCTCGGGAGGAAGGTAAATTGTGTAAGAATCACTGGAACGTCTTTGTTTAGTCAACCAACAACTACAACTTATCACTATTCAAAAGCTTCACCAAAAGAGCATTCAAAAACAAAGCGTGGGAAAGGAAAACATAATTTACATAAATACAAGGAAGAAATACCAGTTAAAAAAGTAATAACTGATTCTTTAGAATATCCAACTACATTTCAATTAATGTCTACAAGCCAATTAGTTTCTCAATTTACATTAATTAGTGACGATATTGACTTGATCATTTCATTTGATACTAGTTTTGATGTCAAATTATTTGATAATAATCTTGCAGGATTCCGTCTTCCAATTCCAGTAATACGACTCATTACATATAATTCAATTGATCATGGATTTGTATATTTTCAACAATTGGCTCATTTTAGTGAAGAAGATTTAAAATTAAAAGCATTATTGGTAGCTGTACAATCAAGAGGAGAATATGTTAAATTTTCAAAAAATCAAAATAATCAAAAAAAAGATGAAAATTTATTAATTAATAAATTAATTTCAATTCCAAATGTTTTAAAAAATATTTTAAATCATAAATATTTAGGTAAAGAAGAAAATGATAAATTTACAAATTTACCAACTTTTAATCCAATATTTAAAGATAAAGTTGAAAGAGCTTTTAATGAAAATTACTCAGTAAATTTTGATCCAGATAATGATGAGGATGATGATGATGATTATACAAATAATAATAAAAGATTGAAGATTGATACATCATTGGCTTTAGATTATAAAGATGATTCTGGTATTAATTCGACGATATTTGAAACTTCTCAAGTTCGCAATCAACATTATAAACAAGTATTAACCAAACAACTAAATGAAAACTTAACAGAGTTAAAAAAAGTAGTTGAGAAACAAAAGGAAGCATTAAAGCCATTACAAGAACGAGAATCTATACGGCAAAATGAAATTGATTCTACTAATTTAAGAACAGCAGATTTATATCAAAAGTGGCAAGTTTTAGGGAATGAAATTAAACACGAGGATAAAAAGAATGAAAGGCAGGAGCTTGACTATCAAAGAGCTTTGAATAGATATGAGAAGAAAAAAGAATTGTGGAATAGATATAGGGAAGTGGCGAATGGAAACAGCAAAATAGATTCCATCAAGATGGAAGAACAAGAAGTTAAAAAAGCCGATTTAAAGAAACGAATTAAAGAAGTGGAAGAACTGTTGGATAAATTAGGCAAAGAAAACGATAAATCACGGGAACAATACAGAGACAAATCATTAGAATCCCTGAAGTTAAACGGCGAATTGAAAGATATAAAGGTCCAACATACGACATTAATCGATAAGCTTAAGAATGCAGACCTTTCAATTAAGCTAAAGACGTTATATTTGGAAGAACAAAAGGAAATGAAGGAGGAAGAAGTAAAGAGACTTAATTCAGACATTGGATTTTTGAAGCATCATACAGCTACGTTAGGAGATATACTTCGTGAAAGAAATAACTTATTGAGTAATGGACGAGGATGTAGCGGGCATAATACACGATCTTCTACGCCGCATGGGTATCAGAATCCACAAAGCTCGTCTTCAAGATCCAATTCACCACCGACGTAACATTTATATTCAAATAGAATCTTTAATTTAATAGAAACAATAAATTTTTTCATCTTTCGTCTTCATTAGTAGAATAAAAGGGCTAAGAACTAGTAAGAAGCCTAAGATCTATCACGTATACGTATCTGCACTTTACGAGCTTCACGAGCCGCAAGTAGTATGTTTTTTACATGCATATAAAAGTCTAATGATAAAAGTGAAGCTACTTAAGATACCGACAACCCTCCAATTTTCTGTTTTCTTCCTTCTTCAGATTATTCGTATTATATATATATCAATCATAATGAGTTTCTTTAACACTATTAGCAATCTCGCCAACTCGGCTAGCAATTTAGCAGCTAATTCATCTGGCAATTCCAATGGAAATTCTAATGACAATTCATCTAGAAACGACAATGGTGATCAGCAGAACCAGAACAACAACAGTTCCAAGAGTTTCGTCCGTAAACAACTTGACAATGTTGAATCTCGATTCGGGCTAGATCAAAACAACGAGTCGGCCATGGAAAAGATGGTCGATGGCCAAGTTGAAGTAAGTATTTTATTATTATTATTAGGCGATATATATCCAGTGCTAACCAATCACAGAGCTTCGTTTCTAAACAACTGTCTGGGTTCGGAAAGAAGTGATGGTATAGCTAATTAAGATTGTATGTATCTAGCTACCAATTTATAATCAGACGTAATATTAAATTCGAATGTCAGTAAAATCTCAAATTGGCTGTAATCCTTGAATTTGCATACGGATTATACATAACATGAATGAACTGTTTCACTATAAAGACTGGATAATCAATCATATATGTAATTCGTAGCACTTCGGAGATGATTCGTAGATTCTAGATTCCGTGCAATTCGTCTATAAAAACCCCTGGAGTTCCCTTCTTTTTCTTCTCGTCTTTATCACTTCCAACTCATACTTTATTATCTTATTACAATGGATCTTCTCAACGCTGTTAACAAACTCACCGGACAACCAGAACAAAAAGGTGTCATCCGCAAACAACTCGATTCCTTCGAAGAAACCCTTGGTCTTGATCAAAAGAAAGAATCAACAATCGAGAAGAAAGTTGATGAGACAGTTGAAGTAAGTGATCAATCAAAGAATATACACTTTCGATCAATATATTATTCTCGTTACTAATTAACCTTTTCATTCTATAGAAATACATCAAGAGTCAAGTCCCTGGTGGTAAACTCCTTTAAATTCAATTACAATGCATATCATGTAATTCAATTTGTCATTTTATGATTTTATAGCTATTGAACACCAAGAATTGCTGCTAATATTGGTTCATGAATAAATACTTATCTTTTGATTACCGGTGGGTAGCGTATTTGCACCGTATGTTAGTAAATTAATTAGTGTTTCTGACACATGCAATCCCTGCGTATTATTACAACCGCCATGCCCGCTGTATTATAATTGTGGTGCTGCAGAACAATTTACAGCAGTCACTCCTTCCACTTAATTTAAGCCACACATTCACGGCCCGATTGCGTTTTCTATGGGCCAACATTTCGCTGGATACAGTATCCTTGTACGTACTACCCGATACAAGTTTCACATTATACGAAGAAGGAATGTTCTTACATCAGGGGTGGGGCTATATTGTCAAAGAATTTAATCTAGAAAGTGTGCTCAAGTAGAGAAAGTTGATATTAATTGAATAACAAAGCAACTATTTCATGGATGTCAAGTCATTGTCGATCTAATGATTGCACGGGCTTATGGTGAATGAATATTGCAACAGAATGTGAAGCAACACGAAAACTACTAGCAAGATTGATAGTCTATGATGATAAAAGAGGGGGATATGGATATATAGAGATTGTGTGCTGAGACATTTCATCACATTGATTCCTTGCTTTTAATGAACCCGAACCCAATATGCCAAGTATTGAAGTCGAAAGTATCATTTCAAGAAAGTTAGAATGGTGGTACCTAATTAATGTAGAGATGTTAAAAGTAAGAAAGTTGAAAAATCCAATTCCATTGATTGTAGACATGGAATATAATTATATAGAAGTTTTTAAAAAGTTAATTAATATACTATTATTATCTTTAGATTGAACATTATACATTATTTTAAGCACAGTTTAAGGCCTTGTAGAGTATTCAAGTGACACATTGGCATGGATCAAGTAGTTAAGCAAAGCAAGAATGGGTACAGAAGAGGGTTAAAGTATAAACTTTACGGTATCAGGTGAAAATCATACAAATTACGTGGCCCAAATATTTAGCTAGTCCTTGTGCGTGGCCGAAACTAAGTGGAATGGCCATATAGTTAACAACCACGGCTATACCATATTCGAATATAGTTAATATTAGTTGGATTATATCTTATATTATATGTATCATAATACCATATAAAGATACATAGGTGTAAACTTTATGAATTAGATTTTGAGAATAAGAAACAAGTTATTAAGAGAGAAAATCGATATGATTATAATCAATAATAAAGCATTAAATGATAATGAATAGTAAATTAAAAGAAAGGTTCTAATTACTATATCTTTGAAGAAGTTAAAGTAATAAATAATAATAGAGAAAGGGATAAAAAAAAAAAAAAAAAAAAAAAAAAAAAATAATAATAATAAGTACCCCAAACCAAGCTTAAGCAGGTATAATGTTCATATGCATCCCCAGAAATGATTAAATATGATATCAAAAGTAAAAGCAATTGCTAAAAAGGTTTTCTATAAAAGAAACCAAAAAGTGAAAAAAAAAAAAAAAATTTGAAAAAAATTTGAGAAAATCCTATATATTTAAAAATACTTCCAACACTTGTTTAATAAAATCATCTTCATCTTCAATGTATAAATTTTTAGTATCATTAATATTCATTAAAACATTTATACATTCTTCAAAACTTCCATATAATCGAAATTCTAATCTTATTAAAATAGTTGTTAAAATTGATATAATTATATTTGAATCAATTATAATTTCATCATCTTTATTACCATCAAGATAATTCTTATAATTTATTTTCTTTAAACCTAAACAAATATCCATTAATCTTGAAGAAATTGATAATGATACAATTCCATGAAATAAACCACTCCAAATATAACCAATATAAATATTTAAATCTAAACCAATTTTATCAAAATGATTTAATAAATTAATTAATTGATTTTTTTTTAAAATTTTAATTAATGATTTATCAAAATAATTTAAAATTGTTGATGATGATGATTGTTGTTGTTGTTTATAAAAATAATTCCAAATTCCTAAATTTAAAAAATTTAAAATTGAAATAAATATATTATATTCATATTCATATTCATTATCATTATCATTATCAAAATTTTTATCAAAATTTTTATCAGAATTTAAAACAAAAATTGAAACTAATGAAACTATATTAATTTTTTTTTCAATAAATTGATTTGTTAAATCATCTGAATAAAAAACAATTAATAATGATAAATTATAAATAATATCATATAAATTTGAATTATGATAATGATAATTTGATAAATCAAATTTTAATAAATCATCATTAATTTGATTTTGAATTTTTTTAGTTAATAATATTTTATTCCATTTTTGTTTCAATTGATACAATTGAAATTTAATCTTTCTTGAATCAATTTCTTTTTCATTGTTATTAATTATTTTATTTTTTTCATATTGAAATTTTTTTTCATTAAATTCATTTAAATTTTTTAATAAATTTTTAATTTCAATTTTTAATTCTTTAAAATTTAAATTTGAAAATTTTAAATCATTTTTAATTATCCATTTCCAAACAATTAATCTATTTTGAATTGGTATACCATGCCATATTAAAATTTTCCATTCATTAATTCTTTCAGGATCAAAATAAAAATTATTATTTTTAATCATATTAAGATATTTATTTTCCCAAATTTTAAAATCATTATTTTTTTGTATCAAAGATTGATTTTTTCGTAATAAATTTTTTTTTAATTTTAATTTATCAGATTTTATTGATAATGTTAACATTTTTTCAAATTGTTTTAAATGTTCTTGTTCTTCAGATGGAGCTTTTGGGGGTAACCAAGCTGGTCTTGTTTTACCGATAATTTGGGATTTTCTTTTTGATTGGTAAAAACCAGATGGAGTAAGTACACCAGTATCACCATTCCCATTGATATTATAACTGTCAAGTGAAGAAATATTATTTTGACTTAAGGATTCAATCAAACTTAGCGATTTAGGTTGTAGAAGTGAGTTTGAAATTGAATTTTTTTCAAATTTGGATAACCGTTCTAAATTGGGAGCTGAAGGAGATGGTGGGGACAGCATCGTCGGGTCGTCCTGATTACCGAGAACTTTGAGGCTCGGGTGTCTTGAGAAGCGGGGGTCTTGTCTTAAAGTGGTTGGAGATAACGGAACATTGAATAGTATGGCATCTGCTGGAATGAAGTCGTCTGCAGTCTCGTCGGAAGGTTGAGATCTCGATGCAGGGGCCGGGGCCGGGGCCGGGGCTGATTTGAGGTCTTTTCTGGAGGGCATCTTGGCCGGAGAGCCAATGTTCTCGCGGCTGCTGTTGGACGAGAAGCTCGTCAGACTGGACACGGCACTGGACACGGAGGAGCCACGGTCGCCGGGAGAGTCCATTCCAGCCATGCCCAGGTCGAACACGGCTGAGGGACGCGAGGAGCGTCGGCGGACGTATTTGGGCGTGTACTTGGCGGGCGGGGGCGGGGCGGGCGAGGGCGGGGCGGGCGAGGGTGCGTCGATGCAGACATCCTCGAAGTCGCCGTGGCCCTGGTAGCGGTGGCTGTGGAACATCGGTCGGAATCAGAATGTGGGTCAGCGAAGAGCGAGCGAAGATATTATATTGCAGCTCGCAACCTTCCAATTTTAAATTTAACCTCAAACCCAATGCCGTTGGCGTGGTAACACAAACACTCGAATTATTATTTTAAAGTACATAATTATATAATTATTGGATTATTCATGAAGAGGCTTTCTCACGACAAACAACATCATCGGTGTGAACAGCTTCTCCTGTCCTCCCTTCACCAAGTTCACGGCTGCATCCTCCAGTGCGGCCGTCACCTGCTTCGTTCCCTTGGGTGCAATGCCCACCTTCTCCAGCAATCCACACCCCTCCATTGTAACAAATCTGCCAAACTTCGAGGTTCTGACAATCGTGAAGAAATCGCCAAACGTTTGCATGTATTTCCATGATCCCATCAATGGATAATACCATGGGATCTCGTCGTCCATATCAGCAAGATCTTTTTCATATTCAATCTCAAATCCTACATTCTTCAAAGCGTTTCTTGCTACCTCGGTCTTATACATTTTGGGAATCCCATCTCCAATTTCAATTCCATAAGCAATCGCACGATGTTCAGGATTACTTTCATCATAAGAATCTGTCATAACCCACTCGTAAACTCCAAAAACACCACCCGGTTTTAAAACTTTATAAATTTCTCCATAAACACCTTCCAAAACCGGTGCATGAACCGTTGCTTCAATTGCATAAACAGCATCAAACGTTTCTGGTTCAAAATCCATTTGCATGAAATCTCCTTTAACAAATGATAGTTTATCTGCTAATTTATAAACTTTTGAATAATAATTGGCTCTTTCAACTTGATAATCATTATTATTTAATCCAACAATTGAACACCCGGTAAATCTACTAATTTCCCGAGCCGGTCCTCCAACACCACAACCAACATCAAGAACTTTATAATTTTCTTTAATACCCATTTTTAGAGCTAAATAATGTTCATGTCTATTTCATATATGATTAGTGAATTTTCCTCCATGAAATCAAACAATGGATCAACATACCTGGCAGTTGCTTGCCTAAAAGCTTCACCTTTGTAGTAACGAGAAAAATGGAAAGAAGATCCCCAGCCATATTCATAGACTAGAAAGCTCGTGTTAATAAGTTAATAGGTTCGGTGTCTGGAATGATTAACTTACAATCAGTAACTAAATTATAGTAATGCTTTGTCAAGGCGGAATAATCATCCAAACGATCCTACAGTAAAATCTTCAGTTAACACCACCGTTATTTTAAAAATGATTTGATCTGATATGATCCGCTTTAGTAGATACTCACATGTTCACGCTCAGCATCAGTATTTCCGTCCCAATGTTTGAAATACCCTTCGATAGCAACTTCAGTGGCCTTCTTATCCTTTCCTATAACAGCACCTAGCCCACTATTTTGCCCAACATTAGATCCGTGCAAAGCTTTGGCAAAATCTTTATCGGCACTGAAGTTCTTCTCAGCAAGCTTGGGGGTGTAAACGCTAGTTGAAGACATTGTGTTATAAATAAGGAATGGTGGTGAATGTTGTGGGAACTTTTCAGTTGTGTGGTTTCGTTTATTACGTTAGCGTGGTTATAAGCCTGCACGTGACACGGAGATTCTGATCTGCTCCTGATATTATTAATTCGCAGCCGGCCTCCATTGGCCACTCGGGATCAGGCGAGATTCCACTCTTTCCATTGGCCGCCCGCACACCCGCACACCCACACACCCAGAGCGCAGCGCGTTACCCGGCCCCGGAGAGTTACCCGGCCCGCACGGTCACCCGGCCACAGCACATTACCCGGCCCCGGAGAGTTACCCTCCCTTCTGATTGTCTTTATTGTCCAACTTCGTACTCTGTTCTCCCGTCCAGTCAAATCTACATACAAAATGGTACGTCTCTTTGTTTGGCTGCGAATTGATTCCTGAGTTTTCGACTCATCACATTATCCAGCCTGTTGAAATCAATTGTGTGTAAAACTGACCCCCTAATTAATTTATAGGCTGGTGCTTTAGAAAATGCCCGAAAGGAGCTAAAGAGACTATCATTAGATGATCACTCTGAAAGTGAATATGGCCAAATCTATTCCGTTTCTGGCCCTGTCATCGTCGCCGAAAACATGATTGGTTGTGCCATGTACGAATTGGTCAAAGTCGGCCATGATAATTTGGTTGGTGAAGTTATTAGAATTGATAGTGATAAAGCTACCATTCAAGTTTACGAAGAAACTGCTGGTGTAACCGTTGGTGATCCTGTTTTAAGAACTGGTAAACCATTATCTGTAGAATTAGGTCCTGGTTTAATGGAAACCATTTATGATGGTATTCAAAGACCTTTAAAAGCTATTAAAGAATTATCAAATTCAATTTATATCCCAAGAGGTATTGATACTCCTGCTTTAAGTCGCTCTGTTCATTATGATTTCCATCCTGGTGATTTGAAAGTTGGTGATCATATTACTGGTGGTGATATCTTTGGTCATATTTTTGAAAATAGTTTGGTTTCTGATCATAAAATATTATTACCTCCAAGAGCTCGTGGTACAATTACAAATATTGTTGAATCTGGTTCTTATAATATTACTGATCCTATTTTAGAAGTTGAATTCGATGGTAAGAAATATGAATATTCAATGATGCATACTTGGCCTGTTCGTGTACCAAGACCTGTTACTGAAAAATTATCTGCTGATTATCCTTTACTTACTGGTCAACGTGTTTTGGATGCTTTATTTCCTTGTGTTCAAGGTGGTACTACTTGTATTCCCGGTGCTTTTGGTTGTGGTAAAACTGTTATTTCTCAATCTTTATCTAAATATTCAAATTCAGATATTATTATTTATGTTGGTTGTGGTGAACGTGGTAACGAAATGGCTGAAGTTTTAATGGAATTCCCTGAATTATATACTGAATTTGAAGGTCGTAAAGAACCAATTATGAAACGTACTACTTTAGTTGCAAATACTTCAAATATGCCTGTTGCTGCTCGTGAAGCTTCAATTTATACTGGTATTACTTTGGCTGAATATTTCCGTGATCAAGGTAAAAATGTTTCAATGATTGCTGATTCTTCTTCAAGATGGGCTGAAGCTCTTCGTGAAATTTCTGGTCGTCTTGGTGAAATGCCTGCTGATCAAGGTTTCCCTGCTTATTTAGGTGCTAAATTAGCTTCTTTTTATGAAAGAGCTGGTAAAGCTGTTGCTTTAGGTAATCCAGGTCGTGTTGGTTCTGTTTCAATTGTTGCTGCTGTATCCCCAGCTGGTGGTGATTTCTCTGATCCTGTTACAACTTCAACTTTAGGTATTACTCAAGTATTTTGGGGTTTAGATAAAAAATTGGCTCAAAGAAAACATTTCCCTTCAATTAATACTTCAATTTCTTATTCAAAATATACAAATGTTTTAAATAAATATTATGAAGAAAGTTATCCAGATTTTGCAACATTAAGAGATAAAATTAAAGAAATTTTATCATCTGCTGAAGAATTAGAACAAGTTGTTCAATTAGTTGGTAAATCTGCTTTATCAGATTCTGATAAAATTACATTAGATGTTTCTGCATTAATTAAAGAAAATTTCTTACAACAAAATGGTTATTCAACTTATGATGCTTTTTGTCCAATTTGGAAAACTTATTCAATGATGAAAGCATTTGTTTTATATTATGATGAAGCTTTAAAAGCTGTTTCAAATGATACCGTTGCTTGGGCCCAATTATCTGAAGAAACTTCTGATGTTAAACATCAAGTTGCTTCTGCTAAATTTTTTGAACCAAGTAAAGGTGAAGAAGTAATTACAAAAGAATTTGATAAATTACTTCTTAATATTTCTGAAAGATTTGCTGATGCAAGCGAGTAAATCTTTTTATATTATCTCATCATTCTAAAAATTTAAATAAACAATCATGTAGTATTGATATACATAAATTTAAGTATAATTTTATTACTATAACATAACATGATTACTGTAATCTTAAACTATTTATAAACCTTCATCATCATCCTCTATCTCATCCTGTTCATTGACATTTTGTTTAGATATGTCATTTGCAACATCCTTTTCTTGATCCTCTTGATCCTCTTGATCTTCTTGATCTTCTTGATCCTCTTTATCCTGTTGATCATGATTATCTGTATCTAAATCTTCATCATGATCACTTTCATCATTTCTTTTTTGCTCTAATAAACCAGCTTCTAAGATTCCTTTAGTAACAGTTTCAAATTTCACTAATGAATTTCTAGAAAGTGCATCTTCAGCAATTTTACCCTCAATAGAACGTTGAACAGATTCATTAAGTTCTTTTAAAACTTCAACATCAATACGTTTACCAATTCGAAGTTTACTAAGAGCAGATATAAGAATTTTCTTTTTTGTTTCTAAATTTAACATAATATCGTTAGTTAAAATGAAAAAAAAAAAAAAAAAAAAAAAAAAAAATTAGTAAAATTACTTACTAGAGTCAGAATCAGTTGCCCTTTGTAAAATTTCAATTGCAATATTAGCTTGAATTGGTGATTTTTCATATTCATCTTTTGTAATTCCAACAACTTTCTCTGGATCAGTCCAAAAAACTAATTGTTGAATAACTTGTGCTGGTGCTGTCATTTCAGTTGGATCATCAAGACTTTCATATACATCAAAAAGACGTTCAAATGCATCACAAAATACCTAATATTGTTAGTAAAATATTAACAAAAGTAAAAATTTGAAAAATAATACTTACCAAACCAACTTTCTCTTGATGAGAAATATGTGAAAAACTATAAACTGGAATACAAAAACTTAATGCTTGAACCAATGCAAAATTATCAGTTGAAGAAGGATTAAAATAAGTAAGAATTAATGTTTCAAATAAATCTTGATCTGTCATTACATCTGCAAGATATAATTTACATAATCCTTCAGCAGCAGCAGATTGAGCCATTGGCATTTCAGCATTTCGAAGTGCTCTATAATAAAGTTTATATAAACTTAAAGAATCAACACCTCCTTCAACATCAAGAACTTTCCTACCATGAATACTTAAAATATCAGATATAATTTTTAATGCTTCAACTCTTAAAGATTCATGACCTTTAGTAACACATACACCAAAAAGATAAAGAGTTTCTGTTGCTAATTCTTGATCTAATAAACTGCATAAACCTAAACATCTTAGACCATGTTCTCTAATTTCAGAATCATGACTTCGAACTGCTGGTCTAACCATTGTATCAAGAAGCATAAGAATTGGAGGATTACCAGAAATTTTATCTTCTAAATTTTCAAGTAAACTCTTCATTATTGTTAAACATTTTATAATAATTGAATGATGTAATATATTTTTTTTCCCTTCATCTTCAGGTGTTAATGTTTTTCTTTTTCTTTTTATATCATTCTCATTCTCATTTTCATTTTCATTTTCAACTTCATTATTTGAAATTGCTAAATGGAAAGCTTCATCAACTTCATCTCCTTCTTCTGTCATTGCATCTTTTACATCAGATATAACTTCAACAATTAATTGACTGTAATCAGTTTCATTGATAGCTAATTTTCTAATAATTTGTAGAGATAAATCAATTATCTTTTCAGATAAATTATCAGAAACTAAAGAATCTCGAAGTACTTGTAAAAACAATCGACGACCAATTTCATCACTAAAATCATACTCTTTTGCAATTGTAAGAAGTTGTTCCAATATGAAATCTAATTCTGTTGTATCTTCACCATTATCCTCAATTTCTTTCTTTTGATTAAGATAACCTTTTAAATATGATGCTAATTTAGAAGCTTCTGGGAAATTATTATCTATCGTTTCATCCATTTCCTTCTTAACACAATGTTCATAAAATGTACGAGCAAGAAATGCAGTTTCCGTTGTAAGTGAAGCCCATAATTCAGAAGGGAAATTAACCTTTGATACTGTATCTGGTCGATTGGCAAAGAAAATAGACATTGCTGATGGTGCAATTGTACTATTCATTACATCTAAACGTTCTAATAATTCAATTAAATCATTTCCAACATTTTCAATCCATGAATGACTAAACATTTGAGTAGCTGCATTTCTAACAGATTCTTCACGATCTCTAAGACCATAACCTAATAATTTTTCACGTTTATCAAGAGAAAGATATCTAAAATCACCAATTTGTGGAATAACTTTTGTAAAAACTAATTTTCGATTAATTGAATTTTCATCCCTACAACGTTCAAGTAAATAAGGTAATGTTTGTTTAGATCTTTGAAGATTTAATAATGCTGTTCTTCTAACCTCTGCACTATTATCATTTTGAATAACAGTTATTAATCTACCAGTAGCATCACTTATTCCATTATTACCATCAGTACTGTCATCTTCTTGAAATCTTGAGATTGATAAAACTGCTTGAACACGAACTGTAGGTTCCTTATCATGAATTCTTTTATTTAAAGCATATAATAATGTTTGATATAATTCATCGTCAATTTCCCCTAAATTGTTGATAAGTACAGCTAACAATTGACAGACTCTATAACGAATATTTTTATCCTTTGCTTCGATTCCTCTAATTAGATGACGAACAACATATGTGCAAAATCGAGACGTTAGGGTATCTTCTTCTTCTTCATCATCATCTTTCATGGCATTTTCATCAGTATCTTTTGAATTAATTGCACCAAAAAAAGAAGCACATAATTTAACAATTCTATCACCAACTATTTGTGATTTTTTAATCACCAATACTTTATTAATCAAATGACAAAATGAAAGATTAAATTGATCCTCAAATCCTAACTCAAAAGCTCTTTGTTGGATCGCTTTTAAAACAACGACATGTTTCCTATGACCAGCTAAACCTCGTTGCGCTTCCTGAAATACTTGGCCCAATGCAGTCTGGATCTGATCACCGGTACTGATTTGCTGTGATATCTTCATTTTAGTAGATTGCCTCCTTGATGAAGGCTTTGCGATTGTTGTAGACATTGTGGTGATTGATAATTTTGAATGTTGATGTTATTGTTATACTTCATAATATTTCTAAGAAGATTTGATTTCGGATCAAATAATTTATGTTGCCATGGCAACATAAAATGCAAAATATAAATAAAACAATTTTAATTCGCATATCCTTAAAATATAATTCGCCAAATATTTTGTTTTGGTGTCAAGCACCTTTATAGAGTCATTTCCAATATTATCTATGAAGTCAACAAGACGCGAATTATACAATTGTAAGTAATGTTGGAATTTGTTTCACGAGACGAAATCATTTTGTGTATGAGCACCAATTGTTAGTGTACAGCTAAAAATACAACTATTTACCTTTGCTAAAATCCATATTTATAAATACATATACAAAATTTTGCTATTTGTCTACTTTTATAGCTATGTCACAAATAGACTTTCTTTTATGTGCTTATGATGTTTTCTTCTAGATAATATATGCTCAGGAGAACTCCATCCACTTTCCATCATTTTTTTCTCAGTAATATTAAAACCCGATGCTTGATCTTTGGCTGTTCCATTAATTCCCATACAGTTACATGATGGATCTTCACATGGTGATTCTTGTGGAACAATAGATGTCACTGGATTAAAAATAACGCTAGTGTCTGATTGGGATTTGATAGAACAACCTTCATATTCTAATTCTTCTTCTTCTATTGACTCATTTTTCAATTGCGATTGCAAAGAATTTGAAGATTTAATAGAATTTAATGATGGTAATAATTGTTGATCATGATCGAATGTTGGTGAGGAGGGAACTCCTAGGCCTAATCTTTGAGAACAAATGTCAAATTCTGAAAGTTCTCTAAATATTGGGCCAAATCTTACATTAGATACCGTTGATTCTAAATATTTAGCCGCTGAATTATAATATTGTGATAAATCATCATCGCTATCATTTTTATCATCATTAGCCGATGTAATTGAAAATTCTGGGGTTATTATAGATTGTAAGGTTGAAGAAGAAGATATTCGTAGCGAGTCCAACATTCTGACATCTGGGGTTGGGGCTAGGCTTGGATTATTGCGGGAGATGTTATTTGAAAAATAATTACTATCGATATCAGCCGCTGCAGGTGATGACAGAACAGAACCAGATACGGAAGACATTTCACTGGATATACTACCATTTCTTGTCCGTCGTGATAATCTTGCAACACTCCTTGTCTTTAATCGTGATTTTAGTCGTTTCAATATAGACCTAGAAGATGAATTTTCAGTAGTGCGAGGTGTGGATAGGTCATTAATAGGAGAATAAATAGGGTATAATTTTTCAATTGAGCGGGTTGATGGTCGGAGCGAAGAATATCGATCTTGTTCAGTTTTAACAGCCTTCAGTGTATTTTCTGAGCAGGAAACAGATCTATTTCTTTTGGGGCAAGTTATGAAGTTATGGGTTGGAGAAGAATTGATCCCCGAAGATGTTATAGGAGCAAGACATAGTGGATCGGAATTTCTGAATTGAACATCTAATTTTTGATGTATCGAGTCAGTATTAGCAGTTGCAGATCTGACTGTAGGGTCAAAGATAGAAACATTTGACGTGGTTCGCTGTATGTTTGGAGGATTCATTGAGGCTGAAGGGTAGATATCTTATACAACATAGATTTGTTGATGGCCATGTCCGTACTTGTACTGATGAAAATCTTTTGAATTTTGAAATTTGAAGGGAGTCGGTCCCATATATGGCGCTCCATTAAGCTTCGATTTAAGGTTACGAATTGGAAAGTTACTTTTGTAACCAACTATAAAATAACATTAACGTTTAAAGGACCGATTCTAGGCCAACGTTATGATCTTATGGGTTGTTGGATAATATCCCACACTAAAATAGACCCTGCATAGCCATATGGCTGCGACTGGCCATAATCATACATGCAGGTCCCGTGACCGCGATTTAAGTCCAAAAAATATCCAACCGTCGCAGAAACTTTAAAACCCTTGGAATCTTGAAAACCTTGTTTTCTTTTCAAATATTAATATCTTTTTTTTCTTCCATCCGGTCGATCACTAAAGGCTTTTTTAGGAATACTCACGTTGGAAATGGGACGTCTTTATGATTCTGGTGAACCTTCACCAAACAAATGTGTCTCACAAAATTCATCAACTAATACTTCTGATCATGTTACCATCATTAAAAATTTTTGCCCCACTTGTAATGCTGTTCATTTGGTCCGCACCACAGTCCAACCCATCATGATTCGTTCCGGTCAGGTCCAGACAGGAGTCGCTGTTCGTCAAAATCAATCTTCTAACCACCCTGAGGGTCATATTGGAACACTACATGATACTGAGCTGGTGAATATTAATAATAATGAAAATTTAAATCGCTCTGCACATCCACAGCCTACAAATTCAAATATTTATAATAATGACTCTGGAGTTATCACCCCAAGGATTAGGACCCATAGCTCAAATGGCAGTGAGCACATAGATTCTCACGGTTTAACAAATAGCACGGACAATACTTCGAGCTCTCAAATCAATATTAGTGGTCTTCGAACATTTTACCCCAACGTTTTTTCATATAACGATATTTGTGATAATGAATGTGAAGTATTGACTGATCTTGAACCACATCTAAATGCATCTATTGATCCGTCCCTCGAAGACACAGACTCCAACATTATTGATGGCCCAATCTTCGACTCAAATGGTGAATGGAAAACCCTTTCAATGGAAATGTACGATAAATTAGCTAAACAGGCTCGAAAACTTAGTTTTGGTAGCACATTAGACTCGGAATCTGGAGAGTTATTTTTGTCCAACAATGGGAATTCATACGAAAGATTGTCCTCTTACTCCGTTAATAGAGATCTACCAAGGCTTGTGTCACAACATAACCGTCTTACATCTACCACCGATTTTCAAAGAATTTTCTCTATAGAAAATGATAATTGTTGGTGATGCATCACCTATTCCCCAAAATTTCCCCGATCCTTTAACCATTTATCATTATATCCTAGGGACTCCTCTTCACATTCAAGAAAATTAATATGGTGTACAATAGATTATTTGTATCTGTATTATCTACGCCGCAGATCTTGAAATTTGACATTTTATTGCATATAATATTCTTTAACCGAGCTATGATTTCTACATTCATAACCTTATGCTCGCATACACTGCTATATCTTCATCTTCATCTTTATCTTCATCTTCATCTTCATCTTCATCTTTATCTTTATCTCCATCTCCATCTTACTCTTAATATTAATATTAATTTTCATGTTAATTTTTATGTTAACCTTCATCTGTCTTCTTCTTTCTCTTTACCTTTGTCATTATTTTTAATTGAAATCGACACTTATTAAAAAAGTTGGGTAGATGTTTTGGCGTTTACTTCAATTGGTGTTCTTCATGACACCCTCTTGCATTTTTACTTATAACCTCGTATACAGTTAATGAATCAATATATTGATTATGTTCGTGCGACCTTTCTGAATGGCTAACGGAAACGTCCTGTTGAAATTGAAAAACATTAAAGCCTAAGTTGATTAAATCGAATGGAATTTCCATTAAGGTCGAATCCAGTAGTTAAGTATATGCATTGGCTATATATTGTTTATATAGATATATAAAATGATATCAATTATAGGTATAGATTGAATCTCAATAGTATCAATATGTTTATTCATTTCAATAATTAGTATTTATCCTCATGAACTGATAATAGAAATAAAGCTTTGTAATTTAGATATTTTAATTTTAAATATCACTTTTAAAAGAAAACAAAAAATGCGCGATTTATATAACCTAAAACATGATATTATAGTTGATCAGAAATTCTTTAATTTCCTGCTTTAATCATAAGACAATTTGAGTAGCTGAAAGATCGCATTTATATAACAGTGAATCCTCGTTATCCCCGCAAATTTCATTTTCAACGAGAAAGTGCAGTACCCGTAACTTTCACTCTAAACTTACGGTTATGTGCTCCTTGTCATCTTTTTCTAAGTCTCATAGAGCATACCATCACCTTTTATAAAACTTCTCAAAGAAAACCTTTATTTGTTTTATTCTACAGTATATCCATAAAAATGACCGGCGCCGCAACTAGTGCATTTAGCAAAGCTTCAAGCTTTATATTCTCCAAAGACTTTTTAAAGTAAGTTCTTGTTACTTTATATTTAACCGTTGCTCAAAGAGATATTTTTACTGGATTTATTTAATCTTGTCAATTGATATATTATTCCTTGATTATAAAAAAACTCCTCAAACTAATTATTATCTATCTAGGTGTAAGCGAGACATTTTTCTAATATAAGATTGAAAGTTTAGCTAATATGACAAATAATAATAGATATGTGCACTACACATTTCTGGGGTAAGTTTACAAAATAAATACAATAATCTTGTGATTATATCAGGAAATAATCTTGATGTCTAATATTATCTTTCATTTCCACTAGGTCCTGTGTCAAATTTTGGAATTCCAGTAGCTGCCATCTTAGATCTTAAGAAAGATCCATCTCTTATCTCAGGTCCAATGACAGGGTCATTGATCGTTTATTCATTGGTATTTATGAAATACTCGTATGTTTTTTTACAATTGAGATATCGTCGTCTCCTTTATTTTTTGGTTAAAGATTTTATTAACCCGTGGGATTTCATATAGTCTTGCAATTCGTCCAAAGAATTATTTACTATTAGGATGTCATTTTATCAATGAATGTGCCCAATTAGGTCAAGGCTTTAGATTCGTCAAACATAATTAGTATGTTATTTTTTTATAATTGAGATTTTATAATCCGGTGAATTGTACTAACTGTTTTCTTTCTTTTTTCTTTTTAGCGTCGATAACAAAGAAGTAGCACCAGTAAAGGTAACTTGCAATTATTATTATTTTGAAAGTGGTTTCATTTCTGAAATTTACTAACTTTACTATTATTTCTAGTCCGATTAAGTAAAAGATAACATTATTAATTTTTATTTATATTTAAGAACAGTAGGTTATCAATGTTTGGCCCATTTAATAGAGCATGTTTAAACAAGTATATAGATCATCAAATCTAGTCATTTAAATAGTTATGGAATGTATCAATATAACTTTTATATTTCTATTTATTTGTAACTTAAATTAATGGAAAGAATAAGTTTATAACTCTTAAATTTTTATAATTCGTTAAAATCTCCAATATTCCACTTTGTTACCCTCTCCATCTTAGGTACAATTTTTCAACTATCGGCACAGGAAATGGTTATTGGAAATGGAAATTCAACCTCAAAACATAAATCCATCGCAAAAACAACGAAGAGAGAAGGCAGAAGAATTCAGGCTCCTCGGTAACTCTTATGTTAAAGAAAAGAAATTCACGAAAGCTTTAGAAGAGTATTCAACAGGACTAAAATACTTTGAATCTGCGGCACTATATTCAAACCGTGCCCAATGCTATAAAAACTTGAATGAATTTCAGTATGCGATAGAGGATTGTACAAAAGCACTGGAGATAAATTGTCTATATGTGAAATGCTACTATCGAAGAGCGTTGATTTATGAGTCCTTGGAAAAATGGGATGAAGCATTCGAAGACGTTTGTATTGCTTTCATGCTTTTCATTACAAACGATACAATATTCAAAGCGCTGGGCCGAATATTGTCTAAGAAAGCCGTTTCTATATTTAAAAATATGTTCAAAACGACAGACGATTATAATCTGATTATTTCTGGTGAGAGAATAGCCAATGAATTATACCATATGCCTCTGATTGAATTACCGAAAGATGTCTTAAACGCGAAAAATGATTCGCTGGAATATAAACTACAAGGAGCTGTTTGTATTTTAAAAGAATGTTCAAATACAAAAATGGATCGGGCATTAGAGATATTAACAGAATATATTCAATCCGATGGAAAGTACAAGTATATTGCCCTAGATTATAGAGGTCTTATTTATGCCATAAAAGGAAGGGCATTTCTACGAAAAGCTCCCAATGATTATGCTAGTTCTCTTCATTTGAATCCAACAACAACATGTATGGTAAAAGCTGCTTTTATTGCAAGTTTATACACAGCGTCAATTTATGACATCAAATCTGTTGCAGATAACTATGATCAAATTGAGTATGGCTTGAAATCAGAATTTTATCTTGCAAGATATTGTAAGTTATGTGGCACAGATTCCGTGGTTAAAACAAGGGGTACATTAATTGCACAAAAATTATATACACAATATTCAAAAGAACTTCGGTATCATTCTTTGCATTCAGAAGGAATGGATATTTATGTGCCTGATAATATTTATGAATTAAAAGGAGTTTTCAGCCCTGAAATTTTTGCTGTGATTAGTGAATTTGATACCAAAAAAAGGAGGGAGTTGATAGATCATTTGGATGTGAATAAACTGGGGAAACTAGTATTCGATGCCTGGATGGTTGTACATGATAAAAATCAACATGAAGGAGTCGAATATTGTGTTGCAGAAGCACTGAATGGAATCATTACTCCGATGCTTTATATTCGAAAGAAATCAGTTGATCACTACTACTACCTGATTAAAGGTAGAAGCTTTTGTCAATATGTTGAGTTTAAGCGGTTCGTTAAGGAAGGACTTGATAAGCAATATGAAGGTGCTTTAGAGTACCAATGTTTACAAATGCTAAAGTTGGATCCATATAACTTGGATGCATTTAAATTTCTCGGCTTATATTACTTGGTGAAAACAGATTATCACCGAGCAAGTGCATTTTTGAGAAACGCTTTAGATATTTACAATGATGATTTTCAATATAGTACAGTGTGGGTAATAAAGGCATTAGAGATGGCGAAGATGATACAAAGTATAAAGCAAAATGAAAAACTAAAAAAAGCTGTTGGAAATGATAGTCAGGTATCCAAAAAGCTACTTTCTTTGCTAAAAGGGAAATATTATATGTAATTTAACTGAATTTTCTCCGCTTAAGCTTAAACTTAAGCTTGTGGCCGTTGTGGTACTGTCGTAAACGATTTTGATATCGATTATAACTGGAACACTAATGCTGCATATCATGGATCATTATAATCATACTTGTAGTAATTTTATCCAATATTATATTAGCACTTTCTCCTTTGGTTATTTAGTCGTATTCATCATCATCATCAAATTCCCGGTAGATGACTTTGTCTTTAGCTTTGGCATATTCTATTGGATAATTAGCACGTACTTTCTCTTTCAATTTTAGTATCCGTCGTTGAGAAGTTGAGAGAGTTTGTCTTAGACTTTTTAAATTCTTTATACCAGATTTTGAAGTTTGATGTAGTTCCATTAAACGGGCATTAAGATCTGACTGTAGTGCTGATATCTCTCTTGTTTTTGCATTAATCAATGCAGAACTGTTTTCTGGTTAGTTAGCTGAGAGGAGTGAAAAAGATGTGAATATAATATAGTTACATTTCAATACATACGTTTGTACTTGTTGAACAATCCCCCTATCTAAAATAGATGAATCTAACGCAGTTTTCATGGTATCTAAGAGATACTCTAAAGGTACAAATTCATCCGAGCTGCTACCTGCTGATCCAGCATAATCAGACTCATACGTCGAGCTATCTGATAGATCCAATGAATCTGAAGAGTTTAATGGAGATACCGCAAATGTTTTGTTGGATATGCTAGGTCCCCGTTTCCTTGTGACTACTGGGTGTAGAGGCGGCGATATAGAAATGCTTTTATAAGGTGTATTATTATCCGTTGGTTTTGTGCTTGATGTTGTTTCATCATGATCATTATTATTAGACATGGTAATGTGGAGGTGAAAACAAGCACAAATAATTATACTTCAAATATGACATTAATAAATGGATAACAAATTTTTTACATACTATAATTATAAATATAATCAATTCCAAGTATCGTTATTTATATATTATTTATATATTTAAATATTTACTAATTATATATATAAGCACATTATAATTATAAGTTTTTTTGCTTACCAAAATTCATAAAACAATATTGATAATAAACGTCTGACAAGTATGCAAGTTGTGTAAAATAAGAAAAGAGCATCATTATAGGTAAAAAGAGAGTTCTCGAGAACGAGAGAATGAGGGAGGGAAAAAAACTGCTCTGTTTGTGATTATCGTTAAAGCTGGATCAAAATATAAACATGACAAAAAAGAATAGAAATATGGGTTTGCATTAGTCTTAATCTTTTCCAACTCTCCACACTTCGACACCCACTATATTGAATCTATTCCCAGCGTCACTTAAACCTTCGTTGCCAAATGTCTCAGTGGGGAATGATTGCCCTTTTTCCAAATTGCCGTCTATCATTAATGCATAATGGCCACCTGACACGCCCATGGCGAGGGAAGTTTGGGTACAATAAAGTATTCCTGCGTTTATACCTGTATGCGGGAAAGCTTTGAATTGTAAATGTTTTGGTAGCTTCTGAGTAGGGCACTCAATTGTGTCGCTTTCATGTTGGTGTCGGTGTGTATTCACTAATTTGGTCTTCCATACAAAGCAGCTTCCATTACCTGTGAATCGCGCTGTGTATGTGGGGTGTGGTGGAACGTTAGAGTAAGCACCAAATATATTTCCTTGTTGATCTTCTATTGCTATAATGTATCCTGGATTCTCTCCTTGTGGAGGCGTACAATTATCATAAAGAGTTCTTAAGGAGGCTCCATGCTGTTCAAGACTATAAACAAGTCGCCAACCTCCATATAGTTGCATTCTTGTTGGTAGAAGATTCCGCAAATCATCTGCCAGTTCTGTTGACATTAATTTGTACTTTGTAAGGGAAGAGTATCCCTTTAAGACGATGGGGTCTAGAGGGGGGTCTTCAAGGAGGTTATTGATATCTGTTAGATTTGAATCTTCTTGTTTCGTGGACTCCAGGGAGTGTGAAAATGTCTTGAATAGTCTGGGACGCATGTTATGTGAATTGCTAGCAAACCCAGCGTAAATAGAATCTGAAACTATGTGTGTTGTTGGAGTAGAAAGGGAACGAGTATTCTTATAATTGATGAATGCATGCGCATGGGAATTTTTAAATTTGAACTGTTCCTCTTCGGATTTGGCTGACTCTGGATTGAACCTAAAAGCAGACAACAAAGAAAAAGAGAAAGAGTTTGAACGTTCTGGATATAATGAATTCATATCAATATCTAAATCTCCACGGAAATGTTCACAAGGAGGGGAGGTAGAAAAATCACCATATTCATTAATATTTATATACTTATTTACGTTTAATATTAAAATTGGTGGCGTTTCAATTGTCCCATGATTAACATTATACCCGACGCCATCTAGATCTATATATCTAAAAGTACGAAATACCTTCTTTTCCCATAAACTTCGTACATTCGGCAAGCACCTTAGCCTGCTGTCCAATCTCTCCTAGTTTGCCAATAACAATCTTGTTGCCCTTAACAAACTTGTATATTGAGTAATGAAGTCCAACTTCCTTACAAAAGTCTTCCAAAAGTGGTTGCAAGGCTCTCAAATTGTGGCGTGGAACTCTCGGGAAGTAATGATGTATCAACTGAAATTGTAATCCCCCATGAATATAGTCAAACCATTCGGGGCAATCAACATCCATAGTGGTTCGACTTTGCCTTTGCGGGAATGATTCTTGTTCTCCAAGTTCGGACGTAGACATTGCAAAATGTGACAACGTGATCTGGACATGAACTACCATAGTTGTTATATGGCTAACCATTAAATGAACAAATCTGTCTCTCCAGTTATCAAGACATGTGAACATCAAAAGGTAAAAGTACCAGTAAAAGAAAAAGCTAAGTCCAACAAATTCCCAATATCTAAACCACGCTGCCTTTCCATGACGAGGCCCAAGACCTTGTAAGATGTGCTGCCATGAAAGTCTATACAAATTGAAACGTCCAAAACATAAAATAGGATAGTATGTGTAGTTTTGGATCGGTATCAAAAATTTTGCTAGTGCATCATATTTTAACACCTTTTCATAATAAGTAGAGTAAACGTCCCCAAAAAGTTTTGTGCTAACAGCAAAAAAAGGTAGATGTTGAATATCTGGATCATTAACGGGGTCATTTGTAATTATGTGATGAACGTTGTGATTCCTTTTCCACCAGCCAACACTTAATCCACCAAAAAAGTCGGCAATAAGTATTCCAAAGAGATTATCAAACTGATAGTTGTGTGTAATAGCAACGTGGCCAGCATCGTGTGCAATAAATGTCATTTGTTGCCAAGCACATCCCATAAAAAATGCACTAAGTGTGATATAACCAAGTTTGAGAAACACCGCTGAATACATAAAAAGAGAAGAGATTCTACACAGTTCCCGGAAATAGGCCCAGTAATTACATTTGTAAAAGCCTCGCCTCTTAACTTCCTCATGAAGCTCTCTATACTTATCGGAAATTAACTTTTGAGTATCATAATCAACTGATGGCAAAGTCTTATAATCATATTCAACAAGAGCGTTATCATAATCGTCAATAACTTGTTGTGGACTTTTGTGGACTTTTGCAATTTCAATTGGTGTGATTTTTTCTGTTTTAACGGCGATCCCATGTTCGTCAACTAATAGTCTTTGTTGAAGATCAATTTTTATATCGTTTGCTCGAGATTCATCGGGCTCGGATATACTTGATACCGAACTTGAAGAGCTCAATCCATTTGGGCTGTCAGCAGATACCAAACAAGATTTTTCCTCTTTCTTTTGCTCTTCGTAGCTTCTGAACTTACCGCCACGAATTGGAGGTTGGAAATTAATCCATTTCTTTTCGACCGTTCCAATTCTCCATTTCTTGAAAGCACTTACCGTTTCGTCCGAGTGGTATGCGTTCATTTCATCAGTAGCATCTCTTCCAACGAGATGATAGACGGCTGTATCACCACCAGGGTGATTTTTAACCCAATTATCCATTTTAATGGCCCATTCATTGTATATGACGATTATATGGCCTTGAGAGATGAGGTGTTCAATGTCTGAACGAGATAGGAATTTGTCCCTATTCATTATAAAAAGTATTGAATGCTGTGAAGCAAAAACAATTTAAACAAAACCGTGAATAAAAAACCCGACACTTATACCAGTGAAAAAACAAATCGGGCTATATAAATTTAGATATATAAAATTGTAAAGCTGTTCCTTTATAATCTTATAAGTGGAGCGGGAGGTAAGTTACAACCGAGAAAAAGAAAAAAAGATGGTAGCTGAAATTTCAATGTAATATAAAACGACAATCAATAAATATTGTTGCCGGCCCTTAATATAAATACGCTGAAGATGGATCGGAAAAGGAAGTTTAAGAGATCGAACGACACTAATGCTTAATCATCCTTTTCTTTTAATTGATGATTTAACTCCGTAACGGTTGGTTAATATAATAACGTTACAATTGAAAAATTATTATATTTTGAATCGTACGTTATTTTCACTATTATACTATTAGCCACAATAAGATTCGATTGCCAATATATATAAAGGCTTAGGTCATTATATAAGATAATTGTTTATGAGTTATATCAGTAGTTAATATTAATACAAATATTATATATGGAAATTGCAAAGATAAATCCGACAGAATTATATTTAACTTTAAACTTTTATTCAACCAATAGGTCCAATGCCAATCATAAGCTACCTCATGATCATATTTTTAAATCTATTATTATGTATACTTCAAAATCATATAAAACATAAAATTTTCTAGCATGCAGTTTTTAGTGTCTACAATCAAGGTCTATACACCAATGCTATCGTAATGTTCACTTTTAGAAGGTCGATTAATCAAAGATAATTTTCTTTGCCTTTTTAGTAGTGTCAACATCTTTGTAGAAAGCACCGTAAACAGAATGTTCCTTTTTCTTGGTATGTCCTCCAAATTTTAAGAGCTCTTCGGGGACCTCTTGGTTGGCACCTCTCAATACATTGCATAAGGCACCTGATAAATGTTTTTCTTGTTCTGTGAATAAAGTATGTGCAATACCAGATTGTCCAGCACGGCCTGTTCTACCAATTCTATGAACATAATCTTCAACAGTAAGTGGAAATGTCAGATTTATCACGACTTTAACAGCAGGGATATCCAAACCTCTAGCGGCAACATCTGTTGCTAATAATAATTTGCATTCGCCCTTCTTGAATCGATCAAGAGCCCTAGTTCTTTGATCTTGCGATAAATCACCATGAACTGCTGCCACATCATAACCACGATACTGCAAAGATCGTTCTATACGAGTCGCTTCCTTTTTATATAAAGCGAAAATCAAAATTTTATCGTCTTGATGGGAGCCAGACTGATATTGTTTTAGTAATTGAAATAGTCTATTCTCTTTTGTTCTTGGATCAACAACTTCTACTATTTGTTTGATTCTCTTATTGGCGGACAATTCATCTCTATTTCCAATTGAAACTTTAGTAGGATTGTTCATAAAAGAATTCGCTAAATCTCTGACTTGTGGTGGCCATGTGGCTGTAAACATTAATGTTTGTCTACCCTCTGATTTTGTCGCTTTAATGATTCTTTTTATATCTTCTTCAAATCCCTTTTCTAACATTCTGTCGGCCTCATCGAGCACAAGATAATCGACTTGTGATAAGTCTGCTGCACCTTCTTCCATAAGATCCAATAGACGACCAGGAGTAGCAACAACAGCATTAGCTATTTTCAAATCTGATTTTTGTTGATACTTTGGAACACCACCATATATACATGTTGAGACTAAACCTGTAGCATCTGTTAAAGTTTTCATATTATCAAATGTTTGCATAGCCAATTCTCTAGTAGGAGAAACAACAAGCACCTGTACATTTGATGATTTTTTCCCTTTTCTATCTTTATTCTTAAGTTGATGAACTACATGATTGATAGCTGGTACCGCAAAAGCAAAAGTCTTGCCAGATCCCGTTTCGGCGACACCAATGACATCTCTGTGCATAAGTAAATACGGCCATGAAAGAGCTTGAATTGGAGTTGGCTTTTGAAATTGAGAGACAACTCTGGAAATTTTAGAATCGAGACAGGTAAGTTGAGAAAATTTCAAGATTGGTCTGAGAGTTGGTTTAATATCATCTTCAATAGTAGCCTCATTGTCTTTAAGGTAATTATCAATTTCGGATTGTGGAACTGATTTTAATTCCTGTGACTCTATATATTCTGAGGTCTTCTGTCCTTTTTGTTCTTTTTGTTCTTTTTGTTCTTTTTGTTCTTTTTGTTCAGAAGATGTAGGTTCTGGTACGGAATCCTCAATGGGTTTAACAGAATCCTTACTCTCTTCTATTTTGTGTTTCTTGTCCTTTTTGTCCTTCTTATGCTTCTTTTCATGTTTTAATTCTTTTTCTTGTTTCTCTTTTTTCTCTTTCTTTTCTTTCTTATGTTTTTTATCCTTCTTATCTTTGTGTTTCTTTTCCTTTTTTTCTTTCTTTTGTTTCTTTATCAGTGTTGCGTCTTCAACAGACTGTGTTTCCTGTTGGAGTTTTCTCTTTTTCGATTCCTCTTCGCTCATTCTGGTAATAATTAAGTAAGATCAATGGTAATATAAATTTTCAGCCTAACAAAACGAAAATTTTAAATTTTTAAAATTTAATTTTTCAATGAGATATGCATTACCCGGCGTAAAAACTCATCTGCGTATTTTTACGTGGCATTCAAGCTTACAAACCAAAGATATAAAAGCAGACCCTTGCTTCTTCAAACCTTTTTCTTTTCTCTATTTTTTCTAGTTAATTCGTATTCATCTTTGTTTTTTTATTGACTCTTCTTTTCAAAATTATTCACAAGTTATAAGCAAGGCTATATCGTGTTTGTGGTAGTCTGTATAAAGTTTCATAACGTTACCTTTCAAATATTACAAATCTAAAACCTTCTCTCCTCTTCAACAGCTCATTACTATCCACCACCAAATCGGTTCATTGAAACGTATAGCCAGCCATATATTTCTTTACATTTCGATATTTAAGTTCAGGTTATATTACAAGTCATACTGTATTAACGATCTCTAATGAAATCGCCATCTGTTAGTACAATTGCCACTGTATTAGCATTCTTTTCCTCTATCTCAAATGCTTCTAATAATTTCGATAACATATTCAATGCACCAGGCGTAGATGTGACGCCAGAATCAGCACTGTCTTATAGCGATCCCAACTTCGCCTCCATGGATTCTCTAATTGTAGAAGACTCATGCGACCAGACTTTTGGTGGTCTTCAAGAAACAAATCGGAAAGTTCGGCCATTATTAAAGGAGCTTATAAATACAGACTATTTTAAGTACTTTAAGGTCGACCTGTACGGAAGGGAATGTCCATTTTTTGAAAATAATGGTATGTGTTTCTCTGAAGGTTGTTCTGTTCAAAACATCGATGACCTACCGGAATCAATAAGAAATGAAAGTCTCGGTAATTTCGCTGATAATTCTATATATCAAAAGAAGAAGAACCAATTTAAAGAATCCCATGTTTTAGATCTTGATGATAACACAGAATCGTCTTGTCTTGATGATGAGTTGGATCCTTCTCAAGAAGACCCAGATAAAGATTACTGCCTACCAGAGGATTTTTCTTTGGAAGCTCCGGGTGTTTATGTCTCGTTACCAGATAATCCTGAGCGTTTCACTGGATACGGAGGAAATCAATCATTTCAAGTTTGGGGGGCCATTTATCAGGAAAACTGTTTTAGAGAAAAATGGAATGTTCAGGTACCAGAAGCCGCAAGACCTTTAAGAAGTGTTTTAGATGATTTCAGTAAAAATGAAAAAATGAAACAAGGTTTAGATATTGGAGATAGGAAACGAGATTTAATGAATGAAGAAGCTGGACAGTGTCTTGAAAAAAGAGTATTCTATAGAATTATATCGGGAATGCATGCCTCCATTTCTACACATTTATGTAATGAGTGGTTTGATCCCATGGCAAGAGAATGGGGGCCAAATATGAAATGTTTCATGACAAGGGTTGGTAACTTTCCTGATAGACTGTCAAATATCTATTTTAATTATGCTTTGGTTTCAAGAGCTATTTTAAAATTGCGAGATCACATCGGTGATATAGTATTTTGTTCTCAAAATGCTGGTAATGACCAAGATACTCGTCGTCAGTTATTAAAAATGGTCAATGAAATGGATACACCTAATCAACCACATTTTAATGAGGATTTGTTGTTTTCTGATTCGGAAGGTGTTGCATTGAAAGATGAGTTCAGATTACGCTTCAGAAATGTTAGTGCTATTATGGACTGTGTTGCTTGTGATAGATGTAGAATGTGGGGGAAAGTTCAAACTTTAGGTTACGGAACAGCTTTGAAAATTCTTTTCGAAGACGACGAAGAGATTTCGATCAACCGTATTGAATTAGTTGGGCTGATTAATACATTCGATCGGTTATCAAAGTCGATAAATTCTATCGAAAATTTCAGGAAACAATTAACCTCTGATATTTATGCCACACAATTGGATGAAGAAAAGGAATCACGGTTTAGCAATTTGGATGGAACATCAGACCATTCGACTGAAGAGTATGATGAATACGAGGATTACGATGATGAAGTATTCGAGGAGGCGGAAAGCTTAACAGACGACGACCGATCTCTAACAGACAAATTAAAAGATGATTTTAGTGCTGAATTACAGAACACATTAGAAGCTTTTAAATTCATTCTGAGATCGTACATTGACTTCCCAGCTAACTTATGGAAACTAACCGTTATTTATTCTAATCAATGGTGGAATAAATTGATTGGTAGAGACTTGATAGAAACTCACCGCAAGAATATTTATAAAGTGGATTTGTGAATATAAATTATCACTGTATTGATTATTATTTTTGATTTAGAATATAACTGTAACATCAATCAAAGTAGCTTTAATTTAATAATTATTAGCTATAACTTATAAGTTTTTACACTGAAGACTCAGACATGTACACCCCGGATCCAAAAAAATATGGCAATATTATCACTAGCCATTGTCTACAACTGTTCTGAAAGTAGTAGCATCTCCAGTACCAATAACCACAATAAAACAGTTTCCTCTATTGACCGTAGAAGATGAGCGTACAACTTCATCAGTAACTATTTTAGCGGCTGATCATTCACCAGTGATTGCAGATTCATCAACCTGTAATTCACAATTGTCGCTGATAATTATACCATCTGCTGGAATGACAGTTCCTTCTTCCAATTCTAAGATATCTCCTGGGACAACATTTATTGCTTCGATTTCCACAGACTTACCATTACGAATTACAATGGCATTACTAGCCAGTGTTTTTCAAAGCTTTAACGGTTTTAACACTCTGAAATGCCTGGAAGCCCCCAACAACAGCATAAAGGATCAATAATGCCAAAAACATATCAAAATCAAACCATAAAGTCAAAGTAGCGCCCAACATGCCAGTTACTTTGATAGATCGAAGAGGAGAAATAAAAAATATCCATGTTAAATTTATGTGAATGCGGTCTGAAAATGGTATAAAATTTGATAAACTCTATTTATGAATATCTCATCGAAAACTTAATAATTTAACGAAAATATAAATAACTCGGCTGACTAGAGAGCAAAAGTAATATCTCTTATTTTTGGTCGCATCATGTCATACGTATCCAAAAATGGCAGAATTGTAGACGCTCCTCAGAATGCCGGGAGACCCGTCTAGCTTCTTTACAAAACATTTTGCACTGTAGAGGTATCTTCGCATGATCGTAGGCGCCTAATAAGAGGATTACAAGAAACTCAGACGAAAAAACGCGATATTCGTCTGTTACGAAGGGAAACCCCAATTAAGAAGTATATATCAGAAAAGTACTATAACTGGTTGAAATATCTTTAATTGAAGATTTTTAAAGTATTATTCTTTAAGAGGACAATTCTCCAATCATAATATCAAAATCCAACAAGGAGGGAATTCAAAATTAGAACATGTATAGCCTGTGACCCCAAAGCCAAATCTCATCGAAAACTGTGTGGCACAAGCCCAAACTTTATATAAAACACAAGCACAAAAAGTTAGGGATGATTAATGGAGTAAATAAAGGGAGTGTCAAGAAGATCAAGAAGCATTTTTTAGAAGTTTGTAGAGTTATCAGATCAACCAGATAAATCACTTTTTGACTGATGCATCACTTCCACCAAACAAGTTGTAGAAGCAAACGAAGGGGATACCGACTACTGTAATCTTCTCCAATTATATTTCGATTGGTTAGGCTATACATAATATATTGTATTTAATAATAATCCCTTGAGAAATGCTCTTTTAATCAAGATTTTATGTTAGTTTTTTAGACTTGCATATTATAACTTTTAATACAATACAAAATAATAAGTTTCGAGTTTCTAAATATCTTTTAACACCAATTTTGCAGTTGATCAGCTTTTAGCTGATAGCCGATTAGTTTTATTAAAAGGGAATATCTAATTTTTATATAGCCTGCTATTCTAGTATACCAATCTCTCGTATAACAATTTAGTATAGCAACTCTAATGTTGCATTATATCAAATAATACACGTACAACAGTACAAATTATCAAACAATTTCAAACGAATCAATTTTGAACTTAACTAAATCATATGCAGCAATATTTTAAAGATCCAATATATGATTGTATTCTTCCCGATATCCTTAAAGATATCAAAGTTAATCAATCTAGCAATGGCGTTTGAACAAGACTTTTAACTCTTATTTTTTTTTTTTTGAAAAATCAAATAGCTGAAATAAAAAAAAAAAAGTGAAAGAGCAAAAGAACCTGGTAATGATTATGAAACATCACAAAAGTATAGCCTTCAAAGAATGAATAGAAGGATTACATTAAGAGATCTCTTAAGCAACTTGGTACCTGTTCAATTCAGTGGTGAGGATTTAGACCCAAAAACTAGGAAAATAGAACCATCTGGCTCCAAAATCGCAATTTTATCATCAACTGATGGTAAACGTAGTAAACAGCCAGATATCTTCGAACGGGTTTATTAATAGACAAGAATATGGTGATTATCATGGTTACATCAATACATGGTATAATTTATGTTGACTATCCAAGTGATAGAGTAAAAGGATAAAGTAAAATAAAATTCAAGAGTATTTGACTACTTTCCTAATGATGAATGGGTACCCTATATACGCATATATCAGAGATATTGATGTTATTATAACGGTTTATGAGGCTGATCTTGCTAAACATGTGTTGCATTCAAAAGTTTCAAAGAATAGATAATCATATTTCAAACCATTTACAAGAGAGATTAGGTTTTACTAATATATGGTGTTCCTGAAAATAACAATAATGAGTTATATAACTCGCTCGGAAAGTTTGATGTAGTCAATTGGATTAAATCCAAAGAATTTCTGGCAATTTCGGAATTAAAAGATGAAGAGATATTTATAATATGGATATCATATTTAGTCAAGATGATTACGAACTCAATACAGGTGAGACCTTTTTTTCGAAGATCTGAATTTACCCAGCATGCTTTTCAATATGGGATACTCAATCACTATTTCAAAAATTTAAGATTAAAAGAGCAGAGTACAATTGTTGAGATAATTAATTCATCAAAATTTAGAAAGGAAGTTGGACTTGTGTCAATGAAAACAACAGGTCACTTAATTAATCAAAATCATATTGCAATTGATCTTGAATCTCATTATACGGTAGGTGATTTTACCGTTCATTATGCAAGATTTCACAAGGAGTATGGCCCTGGCCAATGGAATATATTCTGGACTCATAGAAAGAATTTAGAAGAAATGAAATACCCGAGTTTAGAGCACCTCAAGGATGGCTTGAAACAGTATTTCATGAAGAACTCTAGAACAGATTAGGCCATTAGAAAAATCGGAAAATAATTTCCTTAAAATTAATCTTTAATGGGCAAATAGAAAAATATTAATAAAGTATGGTAAAGAAATTTTATTTGGATGACTTCCACTCTACGGACCATGGAGCTAATCAGATTATCAATTTTATATCCTGATTCATAAGGTATCAATGTTTTAAAAGAGACATACACATTCTTTCTTTATTTCTACACCATGTGGAAGGCTCTTACTCACAATTACAGCTTGGTGATGAACTTCTTTGAAGAAATTCCACATGTGCCCAATTGGATTAAAATCAAGGGGAAAGGGGGCTACTATATAATACTCCAATAGCTTTATAACATTGTTACGAAACCAATTCGTTGCGATTCCAGTTTTATGAATATGTGTGTTATTCTGTTTGAATATGAGACCTTCATTCAAAGGCCTTTTTCAGACTTCATGTAAGAACGTGCGGTGGCTTTCTAGGAACCCCGACCACTTTATACAGTGAAGCACGGTCTCTTTTCCAAATTACAGCCTATACCAGACTTACAGACCCAGACTTACTTATCTTAAAATATTTTCAAGTCTGAATAGAAGACCTGGAGTGACCGTTGTCTAGCCTATAATTATAAGTTTCCCGGTCCGGTTCCTATAATAATATAATGTAATGACCGAAACACTCATCACTAAATAGAACACTATACCAAACTTCCCGAGACCACGCCAATTTACATGTATATCTAGACTATATAATTCTGTTCCATTGATTTCTTTTATCTGGAGGAGGCCTTTAAATTTTACAAACTGAAAATCTACCAGACAGAAAATCTACCAGGTGTTATGAACTGCACGGTTGTAGGGTTACCTATTTCAGCAATTGAGAGGCCGTTTACTCTGAAATCAGCACGGCCGAAATTAAGTGTAATTAATTGTAGAAACAATATGGCAATATTAATTTATAATTATAACGTAGCAGATATATAGGAATACAGTACCATAGTACAAATGTAAAATATTTGGTGCCCTATAAATAAATGATGAGCTTCAGCTTTTCGTAGTTGTTGTATATGCAAGCATATTTAAGTTTGTTTAAGCTTTACCAGCATAATGTTATGCTGGACTGATTCAGAATTTATGATTATAACATAATATTGTATGTAGTTTGGTGTCAAATTATATTTACAAACAAAAGTTGTAATTATTGTTCAAGCCTTCTTTTATTCTAAGAATATATAGTGCTGTTGGTTTAACTGCCTTGTATTAGATTCGGTATATATTGAAGCTCAGATCCTATTTAATTTCACAATTGCAATATTAAGCAATTGAATTCACAACTCTCAATATCAGTTTGTTTTATTAATATTTTTGATTTTATTGCTCTTAACAAAATGAAAATTACCTCCTATAGAAATGTTTATTTTGCCAGTTTCATCCTAAGCTATCTACAACTTATAAATGCTGCTGCTATAAATGGAAAGAAGGTCGAAGAGAACTTAGTTAGAAGAGATTCGTTTGGAAATGGGAGATTTCATGCATTTCCTGGCTATTCTTCTAAATCTAGTTCTACTTCGTATGTGGCAGCTGCTACTTCAACTGTCAATCAAAATTCTGTTGCAACTGGTATTACTAGTGCCACCTCAGATGTGGCTGCTGCTACTTCAAGTGTCAAGCAAGACGCTGTTGCAACTGGTACAACTACTACATCTACAAGTACCTCTAGCTCAGCGACCGCAGATTCGTCATGTACTCTGACGGGTAGTTCTATAACTGATCTTCCAACCATTATATCATCATGCACTAATATTGTCATTAAAGATTTAACCGTACCAGCAGGGACGACCTTAGATATGCTTGATCTACAGGATGGTACTACAGTTACTTTTGATGGAACGACCACCTTTGAGTATAGTGAGTGGGATGGCCCTTTAATTTATATTGGAGGTACTGATGTAACTATAACTGGTACTAGTGACCATGTTATCGACGGTAATGGTGAGGCCTGGTGGGATGGGTTAGGAAGTAACGGTGGTGTAACGAAACCATTAATGATTTATACCTACAAAATGTATAATTCTCTTCTTAGCGGTTTAAATATCAAGAACTCTCCAAGACATATATTCTCCATTAACAATTCAGACGGAGTTACATTCAAGGGACTAACTATAGACGATACCGATGGTGATGTTACGAATGGTGGACACAATACAGATGGATTTGATATTGGTTCTTCAAACAACATTACTATTGATAGTTGTAAGGTTTATAATCAAGACGATTGTCTGGCCATAAATTCAGGCACTAACATCACCTTCTCGAATAATTATTGCTCTGGTGGTCATGGAATTTCGATCGCCGTAGGTGGTAATAGTGATAATGTTGTTGATACAGTTACAGTTTCAGACTGCGAAGTTGTCAACTCTGCCAATGGTATTAGAATCAAAACTGTTGTCGATGCTACAGGTAGTGTTAATAACATTAATTATAGTGGAATTACCATTACTAATGCCACCACTTATGGTATTGCTGTCCAAGGAGATTACAAAAATTCAGGTCCAACAGGTACTGCAACTGGCGGTGTCCCTGTAACAGACTTAACCATTAAAGATGTTACCGGTACTGTCCAAAGTACCGGAGCAGATGTTTATATCCTTGTTGAAAATGCCTCTGATTGGTCTTGGTCTGATATTTCAATTACTGGTGGTGAAAAATCTGTTACTTGTTCTGGAATCCCAAGTGGATCCGGTGCTTCATGTTAGATATAATCAAATATTACTATACTACATATGGACCCTAAGCTTTTAATACACAGATTAATATGACAATTTCAGTAATGATTATATATTATATAGTATGTTACATACTCGGCCATATATGGCAAAGCTGATCGCATGTCTTGTGGATCTCACTAGAAGATTCTATCTCTTAGAGAAGATGTATGATCTGGGGACCATAAAAGGACTTGTGTTCCACTTGTCAGGAGAAGATGACTAGTATTGCGATTAATACGCCACTATAACATAGTATATATCGTAATTATAGTTTATAGCTCAGCTTATATTATTTTTTCTATTAACGCCCAGGCGTTAGCTTCCAATTACAATGCTATAACAAAATTACATATGTCACAGAATTTAAAGAAGTTTCTTTTAAAAAGTATATTTTAATCCCGATTATCAGGTATTGAAATCATCTCAAAGTGAGAATGTGTTGGGTGTACTCTGAGCTTAAGCTTATAATGAAGGACTTTTAATAATTATAAGTAAATGAATGACGAAGACATGATTGTAAGAGACTATAAAATGAAATTGTAAACATGTAGTAGTAGATGCACTGCTTACTGCTCATATACTATTAGAAGTAAATGAATCAATGTTATAAATTATATACTTATATGCTATGAAAATGTAGACAAATGATTTTTTACATGAAGAACTGTTACAAATAAATGTGAAGCATTCCAATTGCGAATAATATCAAGAAATGAATTATATAAAAGTGTTTTGTGGTCTCGAATTTAAGTAATAGATATTTTATTTATTTTGTCGCTTTTATTCCTTTCTTCACATCGGAAAACCTGGTGTATATTCCAGGTTGTTATTGCACAAATGCTAGTTGTAGTAAACACTTTGCGGCACCAACAGAAGCGGCGGTACCTTGCCTCGAAGGGCTGGAATGAAGTGAACCCGAAGATATATTTGGCGAAGAAGAGCCCATATTTCTGTTTTGATAATTTAATGATTTGTTATCATTAGAGGAGGAATCTGACGATGAGAAATGTGGATTATGTAAATTATGCGATTCATTTATGGGAGTTGAAGCCATGATAGCATTTAATGGCAAAGAATGACGTTTGTTAACCGAACTGAGACTCGGGGATGAAATAAGAGTTCTTTTCCTTTTAATGGGTGTTTGAAAGGAACTATTGGGTTTTGTGGAGTACTTATTTTCTTTTTCTTCTTGACCTTCGGCCGTTACCGAAGGGTATGAGCCTAGCTTTGAAGGAGGTTTTGGAGAACCACGAAATGACAATGATTTAGAGAGTTTTGAAATGGGGCTTAGCCGCACCTGACCTTGTAAATGCTGAATGGATGAAAGAGGCGGTTTGGATGATGATTTAGAAGGTAATACTAATTTGGGGGGTGGATTCAATCGACTCTCTATTGAAGATTTCTTAACGCGGTTTAGCGACAATGTTGAACATATAAAATTATTTACCGTGTTCTTTGAAATAGAGGAAGGGGTTTTATTTTTACTAAAGTCCAATTTCTTATTTTCTGATTTTGATTTTTGTTTCTTATATTGACCTGGTTTTGCTCTTGAAGATTGTACGCGTGGAGTTGGTATAGGTAATTGCATCAACGGGGTTTTAGTCTGATTGGTAGAGACTTTGTAGTAGGCGAGCTTCAGTCTGATTTTCAATATATCGGCATGCTACATAACAACATTTCATTAGTCTCAATATTCATTTGGTAGGAAACTTAAATGAAACCACGAATTGAGAGCCGTAAAGCACGTTAATACGCGTTAATACGGTCTAATATAAGAGAGTTCATAAGTAAATTTAAACAGGACACATACCTTTCTAGCAAGAGCTTCGTAATCCGCAGATTCTTGGTTATTAGACAATGAGTTGGACTATTAAGAATCACATTAGTTAGAACACAAAAAAAATCCAGTTATCAATATGAATGTGAAAAAACGTACAGGATTAAGACAGGGTCCTTTTACTTGAAGTGGAGTATCACTTGTGTTTGCAGAATATATTGTGTCCTGTGTCTCGTCAGACATTGAAGAAACAAACGATCGTGAGCTATCGGCGGGAGACGATGGAATATCGACAGAAGAGCGGATTATGGGTTCACCGGGGCTGGAAAGAGTTTGTTTAAACATTCGGTGGAATGGTGGAGAAAAAAGAAGAGTTCACGATCGCGAGAAGGTTAATAATTAAGTAACACGCCAGAGGATCATCAAAAATGGGTACGCGTTTATTTCAGCTCCCTGCAATTGACTCCTTCCCCAATATTCATTTAATATTACTTGGTATACCCATATATAATTACTTATACACGCGCACACATTCAGGTTTTATTACGACCAGAAACAGAACTCCCAGGCCGATCACTGGTCTTCAAGCTCTGGGGCCATCTCATGGGGCTTATTCAAAATTTTCAAACAAGGAACGCGATAACAAAGCACTATTGTTCCGCAAAACACCATATGGGTACATTCTACACTCCTCTGTAAGATACCCAGAAATTTGATGGAACAGGTACAGATCTAGAGTTATTGGTAAGGTCGGGAAGATGTTTTGTTAGAGAGATACAGTATACTAATGCTGGTTTCTACGCTTGTTCTCAATTGTACTGTTTAATCCGTTACTATGCATCTAGATTCTCTACTATCTAAGAAGAAACACCTCTCGGGATTGTTTTGCAATAGATAGAGATGATCTTAGCTCATGACATCTTGATGATGTTTATTTTTTTGAAGAAGAAATATTGTTAAATGATGATGACGATGGAAATTAGCAAGTAACAATGATGAATTATTAGAAGGTTTAAGAGAGGAATATTCTAAAAGTAATATGAAAATGGCTTTTATGAATATGGCTAATATTATTATTGGGGCTGGAATTATTGGACAACCGTATGCTATTTGACAATGTAGTTTATTAACTAGTGTTATAATATGGTTGTTATTTTAACAGTAATGGTGGATTGGACAATAAGGTCCTTCTTTTTATTTGGTGGGGATAAGATTGTTGTCAACTTGTTGATGCTGCGAAATTACTTAAAACTAGACAGAGTACTCAGTACCGTAGTATCCTTCGTTGTGTGATTTTAAGCGATTTCATTTGCAGGCAAATGTTAAGCGATTCTTTTATTTTGTGATTAGCCAAATTATATTATTATAATTTGCATTATCATTATTATACCGGTATATTTGATTTTGAAACTTATGATCTTAATTATAAATTATAATGTAAATCATTCATGATCAAATCGCAATCAATTAACTTTGAAAATCACACAAAATAGATTTAAATTTAAACATATTTCAATATTAATGTCGACGTCATATTATTGAGCAATCAATTTCAACAAAAAGATAGATTTCACTGAAATAGATAATGTAGCACCCAGTGAATATAGCTATATATAATTAAAACATGAAAAAATGATAAAAGGAGTGAATATAAAATGCATATATATAAAAATGAAATAAATTGTTATGTATATTTTTTTTAAAAATTTCCATATATTTTATGCTGATAGAAATTTTAATAAATCTCTTTTACCTTTTTCTAACATCATTTTTTTAATTAACATTAATTGAACTAATTCATTTGAATCAATATCAATATTTTTCAACTGAATTTTATCATATTCTTCAAAATCTAATTCTTCAATTGATGAATGTGGTGGAGTTAAAGCATAATCAGAATAATGAATTTTAGATCTTTTCGGTGATAAAAATCCATTATCATTATCAATTAATTTTTGTTTTTGATTATTTTTTTTTTGTTTTGATTTATCTTCTTTTCGTTTAGCTTCTAAAGCAAATAAAGTTTTAACAATTTCTTTCAAATCATTTGAATCATTTGATTGTTCTTGATTTAAAGAAATCAATTTTTCAACTGCAATTTGTTCACTCTCTGTTGGATTGATAAGACTAGTAGACGATTCAAATGCATCGGATAAATATTGACATTTGGGTAAGACAAGTGCTTCAGATTTTTCGAATAATTTCTGTTCTCGATTTTTTGTTACCGCCTCCAAAAAATCTAAAATAATTCCCCGTTCAGGTAATCTATAGATAATTCCCGAATTCGGTCCGTAATCCTTTTGATTTTGTTTTGGAATATTAGCTTTTACACCAGTTCTGGTATCCTCATAACTAAAGAAGGGTGGTACATCTAAAGGATGATAAATTGGTTTCTCAAACCCAACTGCATTTATTTCATTCTCAATATCATTAGGAACAAAAATATGACCTCTCTTTTTTGGTCCTTTAACCTGAAATATTGGCTCGACATAATCTAAGGTCCCAGCCTCTTCGTTATCAGATAGGATTTCAATATCACCATTATTTTTAAATCCTCGGCGTAAAGCTACATCTATTATTTTTGTTTGACGAGTTTTCCTATTATTACCCCTTTTATCAAGGAATTCATCGGAATGAAGTGGACATTTCCATTTTTTCCCGATGGTTTTTTTAGAAGTTAGGGGAGGATTTAAGCAATCTAAATGGAAATTCGTACTGCAATAATCGCATGTCTGCATTGGGCCATGGATGACAGATTTATGGCAATGATAACATAAAACCGGATCACCCTTTTTATCCCGTAAAGAAAGAAAAGCAGAATTATATGAATCAATAGGTCCAAAACCAGTATTTACTATATGTTTCATATCACCATTTTCATATTTTCCAAATTCCCCAGTTGAAACTCCTGCATATCGTTCCCGAAGTTTCTTTGGAAGTTGGAAAACTACAGGATTCTGTTTTTCGATGTTGTAAAGTAAGTCTGAAAACAACCCCTTTTTGTAAGGTTTTGGTGGATTCTAAAATAAGTTAGAAAATATATAATAATGGCAGATCGCCACTAACTGGATTTTTTTTACTTACTTTCTTTGCCCCACAATCATTACAAAACCAATTTCCTTCTGGTAGTTCGTCAGGGTCAAAAGGGGGGTCACAACAAGAAAAGTGGAAAGACTTTGGACAAGCTTCGCAACAAAGAAATGTTCCATCACCACCACAGCATGAACAAAAATCGTCATTATACTAAATTTTTTAGATTAGTTTAGTTTAGTTTATTAATCATTTTTTTTATTGAAGTAAATAAAATAAGTATGATAATATTCGACTTACTTTTGCGGGATCATCAAAGGGTTCTATCTCTTGCTTGGTTTCCGAAGGTTCTGGAATAATCGGAAGATCATAACCAAGTGGATTTGTATGATGATGGTCTTGTTTCCTATTGAAATCCAAACAATGAACAGAGTAGTTAGTTATTTAATGATTAAACATATGTAAATTAAAACTTTGTACACGTACACATGTACTTTTGCTTTCTTTTTCGGTGGTTTGGGCGTATTTTCAAGTTTTAAATTGACATTATCTTTTAAAGCCTTTTCAACTGATTCTTTGGAATGTTGTTGCCGCCTATTGGGAGGCTTATCATCACTATTCTGATTTTCTTTTTTAGCCACTAGTTCGTTATAACTTGATTGTGTGAACCTAATCGTTTTAAATAAATTCTTCTTTTTCGTATCGAGAGTTGAACGCACATTACTAGTTTGTGGAGATTCCTTAGGAGGCGAATACGGTTTTCCTAATTTCAGAGTTATTTTTAAATTCCCTTCTTTTTTGGTTTCATTGCCATTTCCGTTGTTAAAAGTAGTATTATCATTACCATTCTTACCATTATCTTTCTTTTTTGGTGTTAATTTAATATTTATAGGTGGTAATGGTGTCTGTGAGTCGAGAATCTTTTCATTTTTGTTTTTTTCTTCTGTTAAATTTTCATCCGATTCCTCAGATGATGATAATGAAGTAGATTTCTGCCTCGACGGCTTAAGACGTAAAACTGGACCGCTCTTACAATCCCCATCATTCATTCCTACGATTAGGGTTGTATTTGAACTTACTAACTTCTTATCTGCGGATCTTCTTTTGCGCGTATTTCCGGTTTTAGAAGTAGATTTCCTTTTCTTGGTCATTCTTTGAGGTGGAGGAGCATCTAAAGGATAACCAGTTACTCCTGGAATAGGATTTGCTAATAATGGTTCACTCCAACCGTTTGAATCTTTAATTTTATCTGCATTTTTCATATCTACCTAGATTTAAACGAGTAATTTGTAAAAATATGTTGTTTTAAGGGGGTGAAAATAACCAGAATTCAATAGTAATATTACTTATGATGTTTTAAGATGTGAAAAGAGGTGTTGACACGTAAAATTGATGATAATTTGCTGAAATATAAATTAGTCCAAAAGAAAAAGAACCCAAAGGACACTAAATGCGACACGTCAAAAATCGCAACAAAAATAGATTTCAACTATGTTATTCTTAAAATGTTAAATTTATTTTTAAAATCAATAAATTTTGAAATTGTGCGCGTGGAAGTGTGAAAATCTGGTTCTCTTTTTTTCCCTTCTTTTGATTGTTGAAGAATATCCAAATATTTAATTTTGGAGGTTTTTAAATTTTGAGTGCTGTGATGTGGGAAAAGAACGAAATTTAAAATTTGAAAGAAATTCAAGTGCTAGTTTTAAAGAAAAAAAAACCAAGAGAAAAATATAACTTATACCAATAATAATATTATCTTGGATTTTTTCCCACGTATCTTTCCATTTAATTTTACAAAGTTTATCTTTTATTATCTTGTTAAAATTTTTATGAATAAAGCTTATGTTTTATTAATATTATTTTGATTCATCATCTTCGTGATAACTAGCTATATAAAAAGCGAAAGCTATATAAAAAGTGAAACATATCGTACAAACTTGACTCAAAGAAGAGCATCAATCAAAATCTTTCCCAACAGAGTTAAGAGAGTTTCTGAGTAATTTTTATCATAAAAAAGCTTCCGAAATCATTAACTCTTTTCATTAGTTCCTTTATAATGCAATTGTTAAAAAATTCTGTCCTGCTATCGTTGAACCGAAAGTCAATAGCCTGACAAGTCATCATCTCATCTTAAGAGAAATGTTAGGCCCATACTTTTAATTGCTAAAAGCATCCAAAATATAGCTGACGGATCACTTCACTTTGATTTGAGCAGAAGTAGGAGGCATATTAAATGGCAATTTCCACGCCACCAGACCTAAACTACAATCTCGAGTAAAAATATAAATGTCCCATGTGATATAATAGTTTGATACAATAGTTTGTCTAGTTGAGAACCTTCAAATGAAAAAATTAATATTAGTGAACAAAAGTTGCTCAACCGCAAATTTATAAGCGATCATCAGTTTAAGCATTAACAATCCAAAACATGAGCTTTCTCCGTACATCCAGGCTTTTAAATTTAACAGCATGGTGATACCAAGAAGAAATAGAATCATCCATGATCAGTATATTGTTATTAAGATGATCGGTATATAGTATTCCATTATGAATTTTGAGCATTAATCCCCAGCCCAGAAATACCAGCCACCCACCTACATCGTTTTTTCACTTCCCCATTGCAATATCCAGATGACGATTATCTTTCTCAGCCAGTGAAAAAGCATTATGAAATATTAACTCAATTCATTGAACTATGTTAAAACATTGATTATGTCGTTCCATACATGAATACCCACTGTAATACATTCTATTGATAAATCAATTAAATGATGATAATTAACCGCATATCATTCAAAAAGTATTGTGTGATAATATTTCAGATTGGATAATTGCAAATCTGAATTAAATTTATTCAATCACGTAAAATTTATTGTTTGTTGATTCGGTATATTTAGATATACAGTGTGTGGAGACATTGTGGACCTTAAATTTGGTGGGACTAAACAAATTTACATTTGTGGGTCGAATCTGGCAGACATCCATACAGCAATGTAAAGATGCATTTGCTGCTTTTCTAGAAGCCTCAATTTATTTATTGAAACATTAGTACCGCACCCAAATGCACCCTCCACACGTTCCTCCACACGCTCACCCTCCACACCCCTGGCCTCCCCAGATTCACCGTCATCCTCAGAATGGTCAGACCTCGGATTCGACCCCTCAGGATCAAAATATCCGCGTCCCTCCCTTCTACTGGACCAGAAAGCAGAACAAGCAACTGCACGATACTGATCTCAAGCACTATAATCAGTTCATAGTGCGCGACCTCATAAATACCCAAACTAGTGGTAGATGGAACACTCAAGGATGGCGAGAAACCGTGATGAAAATACAATCGCAAGCAATGTTTTATAACCAACTGAAAAACAAAAGGTTAGGAAGTTTTCTCCAAACTAATAAAAATATTTGGGGTGAAGGTTATAAAGGTTATGGAAATGGATGGACTGGACAAGCGGTACGCATAGTGTATCCAGACCATCATAAGAATCCAACTCAAGTCCCCGGGTTAAAGGTTTCTAGTGAACAAATTAAACATCAGGCGAAGATTTCAGACGTGTTGGTTCCCATTCGTTTAGAATTCACAAATGATAGAGATAATTTTCAACTACGCGATACATTTGTTTGGAATTTAAATGAAACTGTTATTCCTTTAGAGTTCTTCGTATATCATTTATCACAAGATTTTGATTTTGATAAATTATTTTCAAATACTGTTTTAACAAGTATTAAAGATCAATTAATTCATTTTCGACGACATGAATTCAATAAACAAGATGTTAACGATCATTATTATTATGATTCTCGTGGGAATTTATTACAAAAAGATGAAGATATGAGAATCTTAATTAAATTAGATATAACTAGTGGTTCAAAAACATTTGTTGACCAATTCGAATGGGACATAAATAACCCTGATAATAACCCTGAAGAATTCGCATCTGTTTTATGTGATGAGATGAGCTTATCAGGTGAATTTTCAACAGCAATTTCACATTCAATTCGTGAACAATGTCAAATATATACACAATGTATCCATGCAAGTGGTTTCAAATTCGATGGTCGATTAATTGAAGATGAAGATATAAGAGGTCATATCAGACCTACTTTACTACCAGAAAATGTATTCAGATTGAAAAGTTCTCGAAAGGACTTTGGTCCCTCTTTAACTGAAGTTGGTAACCTAGAACTACATCATCTTGAAAGGGAAAGAGATCGTGATACACGACGTAAACGTCGAGCCGGTAATCGTGTTACAAGAAGAGGTATTCCAATTATGCCTGATCTTTCTGATATGCCTCGAACTTTTCGAACACCTATTTATTCCTCTTTATTACCAGGTGGTGTTATAAAACCAGATAAAAGAGTTGATATTAATACAGACCAATATAGTGACTTTTATGATGAATTCACTTCTAGTAGTGATGAAAATATGGGACCTGGAGTTAGCAGTAATTACACATCGAGAAATAACATTGAAAAAGTGTTCGTTAAAAAGGCACCTTCAAGATTAATGGTCACTTTAAGATTACCACGACAAAAGTTAGTAGAAATTGCGTTACAATCAAACCATTCTATATAACCAATATGAATATTATATAGTTAACGTTAAGCTTCATAATGACATGGGTAACGATTATTATTTTTTTTAATATTAATTCTTCTTGGATTCAACTTCCACTTCGATATTCTCTTATAAGTTTTTTTATCCTTTTAAATTATTTTGTATAAATTATTTAACCTTTATTTATTATATTATATGATTTTCTTCTTAATATGAATGATGAATTTTTATTGCAATTGTCTTTTTTAATTTAATATTATAATGATATATCGATGAAAATCACTCTGTACTGGTATAAATATCATTTGGTTATATATAGAACTATATAATTGATTGAATTCTTATTTTTTTTCTCTTTTCTTTTCTTTTCTTTTCTTTTCTTTTCTTATAATTATGCTTATCGATTTCAATTACAACAATATATTCCCAATTAGAATTGTTAAGCAAGCTCTTAAGCTTGAATTTATTATTTGTATTTATATAATTAGTTATATTTGAAATATAATGGTATAATCCTAAATATATAGGTATACCAATAAGCTTATAACTACATAGCTATTTTTTTTGTTTCATATAATTGATTTAATACATTATACGCGGGTAATTAAGCTTAGTCTTAAACACCGCTGAAATCGATATTCTTTCCATTTTTATGTATGTAGTTAAGTTAGATTGAGATTCTTTTATCTAGAGTTCGAAGAAATGGATTTTAATATCAATATCATTTTTTTTTATTTCCTGTTCATTAACAAATCGGGCATCCATTAGTTTTTGCTGCATATTTCAAGAGTAAGCTGCATATAGAATACTATGATATGCATATGGTGATGAATATTGTAAACAACGAGACACAAAACTAAAAATCAACAATCTTATTAAGCATCTGAATAACCTATGAAATAAATTGTACAATCCTAATCGTCGTTTATTCTTCGATGTTAATCATGAGATTGAGAATTCCTGTGAGTTTAAAAATGTCATAACTTTTACCCGGCTTTATGCTTAAAGAAATTTTGGAATAAACGTTAACCTTCACCACCATAATTCATGATATGTTATTCGGTGAGTTTTGTGGTCAACTACTTAGATCTAAACAATTAAATGGGATTTTATTTATAGGTGGTAACCGAAGCCTCAGTATCACACATAGACTTCTGTCAAATAGACCTAGGTGCGGTCTAAGATATTCCAGTACAAATGAATCTATAAATGTTAAAGGGATCAACAATACAAAAGAAAATGACGATCTTTCATTTGATTCACTTTCAAAAAATCAATTAATCGACAATAGAATAATATATGGTATTAAGAAATGTGGTTTTACTCATATGACACCTGTTCAAGCAAAATCAATTAAAGTTATATTAGAGGATAATTCAGGAGTTGTTGCAAGAGCTAAAACTGGAACAGGTAAAACATTAGCATTTGGAATTCCTTTACTTGAATCAGCAATAAAAGAAAGAATCAAACTTGGTGATTATAACAAACGTAAAATAAATTCAATTATTATTGCACCAACTCGTGATTTAGCATTACAAATCCAAGAAGATTTAAAAATTATAATTGAAAAACATACACAATTAAAATCATTAAATATATCACTAATTGTTGGTGGTGAAATGAAAGATAAACAAATGAAAGATTCATTTTCAAAAGAAAATCCTGCTGATATTTTGATTGCAACACCTGGTAGATTAATTGATTTTATGGAAAATGGTAAAGTTGATAAATTTTTTAATAATGTTAAATATACAGTTATTGATGAAGCTGATAGATTGTTAGATGATGGATTTAAAGCTTCATTATTACAAATTACTAGATATCTTAAAGAACATTCTAATCCTCGATCATTATTATTTTCTGCAACAATTGATAAAAATGCTAAGAATTTCGCTGCTTCTATAATGGGTGAAAATTATAAATATGTTGATACAATTGATGCCAATGAGATGGAAACTAATCTAGATATCAGTCAAGAACTAGTTAAGACAACTTCTTTTTCCCAAACTTTAATTGCTGGGATGGCTATAGTTAAACAAGATAGTAGTAAGATTGAAGAATATAAAACAATTGTTTTTTTACCTACCATACGACTTGTTGATTTTTTCGATACAACACTTGCTATATTTATGAAAGGTACAGATGTTCCAATATGGAGATTACATGGTAAATTAACCCTTCATCAACGTCAAATTGTAGTTGAAAGCTTTAAAAAAGCAAATCGTGGTGTTTTAGTTACAAGTGATGTTGGTGCAAGAGGAATGGATTTCCCAAATGTTACTCATGTTATTCAAATTGGTATTTGTTCTCAACCAGCAACTTATGTTCATAGAATAGGAAGAACTGGTAGAGCGGGGAATTCAGGGAATGCTATAATGATCTTATCAAAAATTGAACTTGGTTTACTTAAAGAATTACAAAATCGTGGTATTAGTATATCAAGGAGTAGTGATTTTGAAGCAGTTCCAAATATTATGAAGTTAGGAAATTTAGCTTTACAACAACCAGGAACTCAGGATTTAATATCATCATTACTTAGTTTTTATTGTATATCAATGAAAGCATATAATATACAACCTGATCTTTTGATAGCATCTGCACTTCAATTCAATAAAGATCTAGGTCATACCACAAAACCGAAAATCCCAAGTTCAATCTGGAGAGACCAATTACGACTTAGTCCACAAGCAGCATTTGATTATTTTGATCTTACGGGAGGTGATGAAAGTGAAACTAAATTTATAGCTAGAAGTTTAGGATATGAAGGTAATTTTGGGGGTTTTAATAGAGAAGTAACGGGGAAATCTGCTAGATATGGTTCATTTGATAAATTACCAAAGATAAAACAACGGCAAACAGAGATATATCAGCGGATAAAAAAAGAACGGGCAAAAAGTGAGAGAGGAAATGTTAAAAGAGGGTCCTTGGGAAGAAGATTAAATGTATCAAGTCGGTTTGATGACTTATGATTGTAAATAGAAATACCATAAGATTTAAGATTTAAAATTTGTTTTTGTGTTCTGTTTTTCTGTTTTTCTGTTTGTGTTTGTGCTTGTGCTTGTTGTAGTTAACCTCCACATATTGTGATTGCTGCATCACCTTCCACTATGGATAACCACACTTTTGTGTTTTTTATCTCAAGAGAGATAAATAGCCCCTTCAAAGTGAGAATGTATGTCAAAAACTTCCTCTTGTATTTACATCAACATTTACAAATTATTAATTATTATTCTTTACTCTAGAGCATCTCTTGAAGGTAATATACCTTTGATACCATATTCTACTCAAATAACAAAACCCGAAGAAATATTCACTCAATCAAAAGTTATACCAAATTCAGATTTATTTGTAACGGCTCAAATATTTGCTGATTGTAAACCACTTACAATACCTGTTACAACTTCATATATTGCATTTAAATCTATAAGAAAATGGTCAGAATGGCTTACACTTCCAATCAATTATTCACAACTTCCATTTTCATCACAATTAGCTATTACTGTTTGGGAATATTCTGGTCCTAAAAATAAAGTTCCATATGGAGGTACTACCATCCCATTATTTGATCAAAAAGATGGGACTTTAAAACGAGGACGACAAAAATTAAAATTATGGTTAGGTCAAAAAGCAGATGGTTTTACACATTCAGTTACCAATTCTATGTATGATGAGATAGGTGAAATGGATAGATTAGAAAAACTCATTAAGAAACATGAAGCAGGGGATATGGTTACACTAGAATGGTTGGATAATTTAGCATTCCGTCGTATTGAACAAATAAACAGTTCAGAAGGTCATAATTCTGGAAATTTTTTATTAATTGATTTATTACAATTTGATATGCCTATTGTTTTTTCAGATCATAAATATTCAAAATTATCAAAATTATACTCAATGGTACCACCAACAAATGATACATATGATTCTTTCATATCAAATCAAAAAAATTTAGATTTACCAAATGATGATGAATCATTAATAACAATCTATGATCCTGAACAATTTTATGATAATCCAATTGAAACAAAATATAGAAAATTAGAACGCGTTCAACAAAATAGTTCATTAGTTCGGGAAATTAAACCAAATGCAAAAATGAGAGATTATTTAAATTCAATTTTAAATTATTCACCTATTCAAGAATTGAAAGAATCTGAAAAAAGTACAATTTGGAAATTTAGATATTATTTATCAAGAGATAAACGTGGTTTAACAAAATATTTAAAATCTGTATCTTGGGATAATGAACAAGAAGTAACACAAGCTTGTGAATTATTACCATTATGGACTGAAATTGATCTAGCTGATGCTTTAGAATTATTAGGTCCTACATATCGAAATATCACAGTTAGAGCATATGCGGTTAACCGTTTGAAAAAAGCAAGTGATGATGAACTACAATTATATTTATTACAATTGGTACAAGCATTAAATTTTGAACGATCTCATTTAGATACTGATAATACTATTGTAGATATAGCAGCTGCTCTTAATGGTTTAGATATCAATAATACTAATGAAAGAAATGAAGATAATTTCATTGGTGAATCATCAAGCCATTTTAAATCTCCTTTATCAACATTTTTAGTTAGTAGAGCAGTTAATAATGAAATACTTGGAAATTATTTTTATTGGTATGTTAAAGTGGAAACTCAAGATAAAAGTCCTGGTAGTATCTTTCAATTTACTTTAGACAATTATATCAATACATTATCATCAAATCGGGTGCGATTACTTCATAGACAAATTGAATTTATTGAAATGTTAACATCATTAGCAAATAAAATGAAAACTTCAAAAGAATCAACACCAAAAAGAATAGAACATTTAAAATCAATTTTATCAGATCCTAAAAATGGTTTATTAAATTTTGATCATCCTCTTGGAATACCAATTGATCCAAATATTCAAATTATTGGTTGTTTTCCAGAAGAATCAAGTGTTTTTAAAAGTGCAGTATCACCAATTAAAATTACATTTAAAAAATTAGATGGCTCAAAATATCCAATAATGTTTAAATCAGGAGATGACTTAAGACAAGATCAATTAGTTATTCAAATTTTTACATTAATGGATAGATTATTACAAAATGAAAATTTAGATCTTAAAATTACTCCATATCATATTTTAGCTACTGGTGCAACAGCAGGTACAATTCAATTTATTCCAAATAATACAATGACAGATGTATTAAATGATTTCCATGGAATATTACCATACTTAAAACATCATAATCCAGATCCTAATGAAGAACTTGGAGTTAAAAGTTCAGTTATGGATACATTTGTTAAATCATGTGCTGGGTATTGTGTAATTACATATATTCTTGGAGTTGGAGATCGACATATGGATAATTTGTTAATTAAAACAGATGGCCATTTCTTTCATGCAGATTTTGGATATATTTTAGGTAGAGATCCTAATCCTTTTCCTCCATTAATGAAATTACCAATTCAAATAATTGAAGGTATGGGAGGTGCACAATCACATAATTATAATAAATTTAGAGGTTATTGTTTTACAGCTTTTACAACACTTCGAAAAAATTCAAATTTAATTTTAAATCTTTTAACATTAATGCTTGATTCAAATATTCCAGATATTAAAATGGAACCAGATAGAGCTGTTCATAAGGTAAAAGAAAAATTTTGTTTAGAAATGACAGAAGAAGAAGCTATAATGCATTTTCAAAATTTAATTAATGATAGTGTTAAAGCTATTATGCCAGTTGTATTTGATAGATTACACAGCCTTGCTCAATATTTAAGAACATAATATATAATATAATAAATGGTATTGATTATATAGATTTTGTTTTTGTTTGAGCCCTAGATTTCACAAAATATCTATAAATTGTAATTAATAATGCCGGGATTGGGTTCAATAAAGATACCCATACCCAAAACTTTGAAGGTTTAATAGTTTTCACAACATTTTCAATTTGTGAATATAAATCATCTAAAGATGTTGAATTATCAATAATAATATCTGCTCGTTTATTCTTTTCATCGTTACCCATTTGACTGTTAATTCTGTTTACTGCATCTTCTTTAGATAATTCTTTATTTCTAGATAATAATCTTTCTAATTGTGTGTCCAGATTACAAGAAACTGTTATTGTCTTTGCACATAACATATCCATTTTTGCTTCGAATAATAATGGAACATCAAGCACCACCATATCAGATGCTTTTAAATATACCATTAAAACTTGACGTAACATTTCTTTCCTTACAGCCGGGTGAACAATTCCATTCAACACTTTTAATTCTTTATCATTGCCAAAAACCGCTTTACCTAAAGCTGGTCGATTTAATTTCCTATCTTCAGAAATGAGATTTGGTACGAATGAATTAAAATGGGTAATTATTTGATTATATGCTGGTTGGCCTGGTTCTACAACTTGTCGTGCAATTAAATCAGCATCAATTATTGGAATCTGATATTTTTGATTCAGACGATTTGAAACTGTGGATTTTCCAGATGCTATACCTCCAGTGAGACCGATGATTAACATAATTGTTGTTGTGGAGAAAATATCTAGATGCCTGGATGTTTAATTTCAAAAATATCAAAACCTCCAAATTTTGCGATACACCAAACCTACAATTGTCAAATGAAGATACTTCCACAAATACATGTTCTTGGAGCAGGAAGTATCGGTTGCTTAATAGCACAGAGCATAGCAAGTTTACCTATTCAACCAAGTATACCACAAGTTATATTATATCTCAGTTCCATCCGTCGTTTACAGTCATATATTGAAAATGATAACTCAACTGTTACTATTGAAAGATCTTTATTAGAAACACCAACTTCAAGCCAAACCTTCAACCAAGTTTTTGAAAGTAATATCAGAGCATATAGTGCACCTCGGAAGTTTGTCACTGGTGTCAATATGCCGATTGATAATTTAATCATAACTACAAAAGCTCACCAAACATTACATGCTTTAAAGCCATATTTACCAGGTATAACCAATAAAACAACTGTATTATTGGTTCAAAATGGTATGGGCACAATTGATCAGTTATGTAAGACTGTTTGGCCAGATAAAGAAAAAAGACCAATCTTATTACATGGAATCACAACCCATGGAATTTATAGAATTAATGATGGTTTCAGATTTCATCATGTTGGATTAGGTGATTTAAAAATTGCTAAAATACCAAATAATTATGAACCAATTGATACATTGATTTCAGAAAATGAAATTATAAATGATGAAACAACAAAAACTCAAACAAAAAAATTAATAAAAGAAAATCGTAGTCAATTAGATTATAATTATAGTGAAGAAATTGAAACAAAAGATTTAAATGAACTTGAAAAAAATCCCATGATTTCATTATTAATTGATTGTGAACATTTATCAACATCACTTTATAATTATTCAACACTTGAGGTTTTACAATGGGAAAAATTAATTATTAATGCTTGTATAAATCCAATTACAGCATTATATGATTGTTTAAATGGTGAAATATTAAGACTTGAAGATCATAAACATATTTTCACAAGTATAATAAATGAATGTTTAAAAGTTATATTTATATCAAATCCACATCTTAATAAAAATGCCTTTGCAATTCAAAGTTTAACAACTGAAAGATTATTAGATATAGTTTATCATATTATTTCAATAACAAAATATAATTCAAGTAGTATGAGAGAAGATATTACTGATTTAAGAGGGACTGAAATTGATTATATTAATGGTCATATTGCTTTTTTAGGAAGAAGACATGGGATTTATGTCCCCATTAATACAATGTTTACAAATTTGATTAAAGCAAGGTTATCTTTAACGAGGTTTAGAGCCGATTCAGCAATTAAAAGTATGATATCATAGATCATCAATGCATAGTAATTATAAATGTATATATAATATGAAAGGAATGATTAATATTCAACATATCCTATTTCTTGTATCATTTGTAAATGAATTTCAGCAATATCAGCCCTCTCTCTATAAAGTTGACCAACAAATTGACTTCTTCTTTGAATAACTTCGGGTGTTTCTTTAATAATATGAATATCATTATCATTTATATCATGTGAATCATCATTAGATGAATTATCATCTTGAATTAAAATAGCATATTCATAATGTTTTTTATCATCAGCTTCGTTAATTACTTGTTTCAAAATATCTTTTATAATTTCAGTTCCTTCAATTTGAAAAGTAGACCAATCAAGGTTACCTGAAATTAAAGCATTTAATTTTCTAAAATCTGTTATATTATGGGATTTAAAATATTTTTGTTCATTTTGTAATTGTATAATAGCAGCAATAGCAACAAGAGTTCTAAATGATACATTTTCTTTATTTATTGTATATCCACCCCAATAAGATTCATTTTTTAAAAAATTTATATATTCTGATGATGTTATTAATGGTTGTATATAATTTGTAATATCAAGATCATTCCAACTATTTTTATATAATGTAAAACCATATTCTCTTAATAAAAATTCATTTGAATGAGGGCCATAACCCAAAAAGATTTCTTCACCTGGTTTATAATTACTTGTTGTATAAAGAGAAAATCCAATTCCTCCATTTAATGATGATCTTCTTGGTGCTCTTGGTAATTTTGAATTTGAAGCAGCATCTAATGATGATGATGATATCCTACATTGTTGAATATCAGAATGATTTAACATATCAACATATGGTACAAGGGTAAAATTATCTTCTTGTGACTTAGCTGATGAGATTTCCATATATAAACAACGTGAATTAACACATAACCAAGACCACAAAAAATCAGATATTGTTATATATTTATCAATTGAATGTGAATTTAAATTTAAATTTATATTTCTTTTTAAAATTGTTGATATTAATTCTTTACAAATATTATAATCATTATTAAATTTCTTCATCATTTCAAGACTATTTTTTTTTGTTGAATAAGGTAATTGATAAAAAAGATATTCAGAATCAATATTAACACTTTTTTTACCAATTTCATTTTCAATATCTTTAAATTTATTTGAATTTTGTAAATGTTTTTCTAATTTTTCGATAATTTGTGGTATTTTAACTGGTTCAAACCATGTAATTGGAGCGCCAATAAAATCCGAAATATTTGGTAATATATTAATAAATGGTTTCCAATATGATTTATCTCTTCTTTTATATTCAAAATGAATAAATAATGATACTAATTGATAACCCGATAATGATTGAATTTCATTTTCTTTTAAATAATTATATATATCATTTTTAATAAAATCTTCTTTATCATTATCATTATGAATATTATATTCAAATTTATTTGTAGTATTATTATTATTATTATTATTATTATTATTATTATTATTATTATTATCAATATATTGTTTTAATTCTTTTAATATATTATCTGAATTAATTAAATGAGAACAAGGAATATAAAAAAGTCTTTCATTTTCTCTAATAATTTCATTTGCATTATTTATAATACCTCTACCTGAATCTTTAATATTTGTGATCTTTAATTTTGGACTTAAAAATGATTGTGGATTTTGTTTTAACCATTCTATTAAACATGAAAATGGATTCTCATCACCTTTCGTTGCTGCTGAAGTCATTCTGATTTTTTCACAATTAATTGATTTAACTTAAGTTGATGATAAAAGAGAAGGATTTTAATGGATTATATATTGATACAATTAAAATGAGTCATAAAAAATAACTGATCTTTATGAATCAAATTGTTTAAATCTAACATGTTAAAATTATTCGATAACCCCCATTGCACACGTGATCATGATACACTTAGTTTAGGCCATTTTGACTACTAAGTATAGACACTCCATAACTACTTTGGGGGCGAATTAGTCCTATTATTTATCATAGAAGGCCCTAGAAAGGTATGGAAAATGGAATAAAAAGATAAGCCGCATTAATATTATTACCCGTTAATATGCAGGCACGTATAAAAAATTCGGAATTTCGTTTAATTATTTTTAATTAGGGATATGGATTTTTATGGAACGACATCATGTATGGATTTACATGGCCGAAACTAAGTGAAATAGCTAAAACTGATTAACGAATGAAAAATGAAAAATATGAATAATGTATATATGAATGTTTAACAATTACGAAAACAAATGAACCTCTATATCCACCTCTAAACCCAATATACATATATATATATATAGGTATATATATGAAGATTTCCCTATCTTAAATTATTTTATAGAAGTCTTAAATACTTGTTGAGCATCTGGTGAACCATATTCAATACATTGATATCTCCAATTTCTTTTTAAACATGTTTCTTCTGGTTTATTTGTTGAATGAACTGAAGATTCTGGTGATGGAGTTATTATCATTGAAGTTGATAATGATGTAATAGGTCCATATTCAACACATTTATAATACCAATTATATCTAATACATGTTTCTGTTTCTGTTGTTGTTGTCGTTATTGTTGATATATATTTTGATGATGATGGAGGAGGTGTCGTTATATAACTTTCTGCTTTTGAATGTACTGGGGTTGAAATCAAAGTTGAAGTCAGAGTTTCTTCTTTTTTAGTGCTTGTAATATGTAAATGAGATGAAGTGGTTGGAACAGTTGATGTAAATGAGGTAATATTTGGAATTATATAACTTGTACATCTACCATACCAATTTCTTCCAACACATGAAGATCCATCCAAAGGAACACTTGTAGAATGTATAGGTTCAGATTCACTAGTTGGTTCCGATATTGATGACGTTGAAAATGAAGGATTATCTTCATTACCATTTATAAATTTCCAATTAAAACAATTTTCAAAACATTCAGGTGGTACAACACATTTTGCAGTATCATTATATTTATATAAAATATCATCAATAACTGTATGAATTCTATGATTTAACATATTAACATGCCAACCTAAATCAGTAACAGTATCATAAATACATTGAAAACCAGAATGACATTTAGTTTCCATTGCATAACCAGCTAATGAACAACTTGAGCTTGCACCATTACAAACTCCCATATAAATTGGATCAGCAGTATTACCAAAATGCCAAATATATTCTAACCATGGAGGTAACGAGGGTGGTAATGGTAAATGTAATCTTCTTGTTGGTAATAAATCACCAGGTGCTTCAAAAGCAACAACAGGTAAACCAAAAGTTCTACCTAAAAAACTACTTATTGAACCACCTAATGAATGACCGGTTACCCAAATATTTGAATTTGGATACATTGAAGTAACATTTCTATAAATGTCTAATGATGCTTGATAATAATGATCTTTACCATATAATTCTTTTTCAATACAATCTGCATCACAAGTATAACCACCTTTATAACAATCACAAACAGTTGTCCACATGTAACTAACTCTTGCACAACAACAAGAAAATAATAAATTATCATTTATTTTATCATCATTAACAGTACCACCGCCATCATAAAACAAAGCAGCACTTGTTCCTTTAATTGATATAACAACAGTTGATTTATCATCAGAAACAAAAATATGACCTCTTAATCCAGTATTATTCCAACCATATGAGAAATTTTTAGAATTATTAAATCCTCCATATACTGGGAACCAATCATTTTGTAAGCCAGGGATTTCTTGATAAGCATCTGCAGACATACCTGCTAATAATAAAACAGTATTTTTATCAGTTATATCAGGGACTTCAACATCTTCATCAATCCATTCTAAATCAATTTTATAATTTGATGAACCAACTTTATGTGACCAATTAATATAAGATTCAACAAAATCTGAATTTCGTTGTTTCATTCTTCGTATTAATTTATGTTTTGTTTTAAGACCATAATTTGCAGACCAAGGAGAATTTGAATTTGAAATATCTTTTAAACTTTGAGGCCATAATTTATTGTCATTACCCATAATGTTAAGAGAATCTTGATTTTTTGTTAACCATTTTGGAGTAACATCAAGTCTTATATGTTCATCATCTTTAGTTGAATGATGATAAACATGTTTGAGAGAAAAGCTTAAAGGTCTATCTATTGTTTTAATAACTTGCTGATGATGAGACTTAACATTTTTAGAAGAATGGCATAAATAGATGATTAATAGTGTTATAATAAAACTTGCAAAAATATGATTATATATTTTTAATCTTTTACTTTTATTTTTATTTTTATTTTTATTTGGAGGTCCCTCCGGACGCGGATGGTGAGATAATGGAGATGTTTTCAAGTCCATATATCTTTAAAGCAGTTTATAATTAAAACGATAAATGAAAATGACGATAAGGGATTTGAATATAAATTAATGGTTAATGGGTGTTTCAGTAAAGAATATCAAAATGTCAAAAATATAAAATATAAAATATAAAATGTATAAAAAAGTAAATTAGATTAGAATTATACATTTATATATACCAATCATATATATAATCATAGACAGTACCAGTACTGATGAAAAATATGAAATAAAATCATATAAATTAAATGTTTATGAAGAATCAAAGAATTCCTCTATTTGCATCACCAGCATTCCAAACATCAGCAATAAATCTCCTTAACCAACTCCATTTTTTATGAATTATAAACAATATACAAGATAACTGAAAAACAAATAAAAAAACAATAATTGATGATGCACTTAATTGATATAAAATGAAAATAATTGCAGTTATGAATTTTGTATTCCAATTTTTATGATTATAATTTAAATCAACGATTAAAATCTCCATAAATTTCAAAAGTAATTTATTAACATGAATTGGATTTTCTAAATAAAATATTGGTGTATTTTTTGATACTAAAAAAGCAAATGTGTCCATGTCTCCGGTTTGGGAAAATGCTACCCATTTCATTAATCTCTCCATCGACCTTAATACCAATAATATGAGAAGAATCATTGTTACCACTTGGCACAAACTTTTCAGAATCATCATGGGAGTTACTATCATTCTAAAACGAGCATTTTGTCTTGTTTGGCCAGCGATGTTGACATTTCTTACTCTTGTATCCATTTGTACAGAGCATATAATTATAACATGTAGAAAATGTGAAAAGGCGTTGCATCTCTAGAATAAAGTGTTATGTAAGCATTAGTAATATAGCTTGTTTTTCCGTAACTTGTAATGTGCAACATACGGATGATAACATCACTGCTCTGATTGGCTGGTGGTCCAACCTCTTCAATCTACTTCATCAAAAGAGAAATCAGTAAATATTAATATCAAAAATGTCCGGAGGTCCAGTTCCTGTCTACAAAGTATGTAACCGTAATGGAACATTGCTTATTCTCCAACTAACAGTAAAATAAACAGAAATACACCGTCGGCTCAAAAGGAATATGGGAAAAGATCCGTCAGGTACTCGCTTTGGTGCCCAATCGATCAACCGGTAATCCAATTGTCCCTCTATTCCGTGTCCCAACTCCAGGCTCTCAGCCCCAGCACAAATATTACGTTGATCCAGTCACAATCCCAGCCGGTGATATCAAAGGAAATCCATATTATAAAAGAGATTATCGTCGTAATTATCCACAAACCTCTTCTTTTTCACAAGTTCAAATCGCTGGTTTATTAACTCTTGGTTCTGAACAAGCTCCAAGAATTGCAGCTGGAGATGCCGGTCAACAGTCATTAACCAAAATTGAAGAAGGTTCAGTTAGTCTTGCTGAAGCAATCAAATCTTCGTCAAAAAGTATCATTAATGGTGAAGTTTTAGGTGCTGATGGTCAACCACCCGTTGCGCCAAGTTTTGTAAAGAAAACTTGGAAAATCTTAGAAGAGCCTGAACATGGAATGTATACAAGTGACTATCCATGTAGAATCTTTACTTAAATATATCATCTATATAAAAATGTTGCATTAGAATATAATAATAACAAATATTAATTGTGTCATATACCATCTCTAATTTCTAAAAATCGTCTATAAGAATCTTGTGTCCAACTCCTACATCTTTTCCCATAATAAATCATTGGAATAGTAGTCATAAAGAATAGAAAATCCAATACTCCAATAACAATATAAGTTTTTGTTGTACCTAAAGCATCAATCCAATATGAACAAACAAATGTAAAAATACATCCTAAAAAATTGTTTATTACAGAAACTCCAACCATTCCTTCTAAAACCATCTCTGGATAAGCATCCATTAAATATGCCATACTAATATCTCCTGCACATCCCCATCCAAATCCAATAAATCCTAAACCAATATATGGAACTGGCCATTTCCATCCTTTTCCTGATCCAATTCCAAATAAAAACATTCCTAATGGACTTATAATTGATGCTGAAAACATAAACCATAATCTAGATTCTGCCTCCATAATACCATTATTTCTCTTCGCAACCCATATAACAAATTTATCCAATAGAACACCTCCATAAATACACCCGATAGTAGCCCCAATTAAAGTTGGTACATTCATTATTGAAACTCCTTTATTACCATAATTCCAAGGTTCTTCATACCAAACAGTTTCTTGTGTTGTCATATAAAAAGATAACCAAGCATCTTGTGCACCCCATTGTAATCCTGAATATAATACAGCAGGATATTTAAATATACGTAAAGTTGTCCATAATCTTTTTAAATATTGTTTAAAACCATAACCTTTTAAATTTGATGCCGGTGTTAGTATAGCCATTCTTTTAAAATATCCTTTTGAAGGTTCATTGAAGGCATCTATTTTTGAACCTCCAAATTGTTCATTTATACTTTTTGGAATTATTGGATTATTTAATAATTCACTTGATCCTCTTTGTATACCATTTAATGTTTCAATATCAATATCAATATTATCATGTTCTTGTTCATGTTCATCATGTAACTGTAATTGATCATCATCCTCTTTTTTATTAACAGCAGTACTATCATCAACTTGTGTAACAGTATAAGGAGTTCTATCAAAATATGATTCATCCAAAGTAAACAACAATAAAATTATACAAACTCCAGAAATAATTGCACCAATCCAACCAACCCATCTAAAATTTAAATTATCAGCAATAAAACCAGAAATCATTGGTCCCATATAAGTACCGATTGAAGTTGATAAAATATAAGCAGTTAAAATTCCACCTAATTGATGATTAAAAAATAAATCAGTTAATGATAATTGAACTTGAGCTTCAGCACAAGATTCCGAGAAACCAATAAATAATTGACTCCATATAGTATCATTTGTATTTTTTGCATAACCAAACCAAATTAATCCAATCATTCCAAGAGTGATACATAATAAATAACTTATTTTTCTACCATATAAAAAGGAAAAAGGTGATATAAACAAAGAACATAATCCAATTCCAAGAAATAAAACTCCAGCACCAGTATTCATTGAATCATATGAAATTCCATATATTGCATTTAATGAATCTTGTGTTGCACCAGCTGAATTTGAAGTTGCTGCTGTTAATGCTGTAATACCACATAAAAAAATCCCATGCCAACATTTTTTATAAAAATTCCAATTTAATGGATCATTTTTTGAATCTGATGGTTGTGGCAATAAAATTATATTCCCATCGTATTTAATTTTACCATTTGTTCCATTTCGAATAATTTCTTCTTCATCTGCTAAGATATGCCTTGTACCTGGTATGAAAAAATTGTTTTCTTCAATTTCAACGTTAACACCTTTGGTGATTTCAATATTATTGTTAAGTTTCTCCATCTATCTTTATAATTTGCGTATATTTATATAAATGTAAACCTAGCCTGAATTAAGGGCCAGAGATAATCAAATATTCTTTCAATGTTAATGAAGTTGTCGGTTATATTTTGTAAGAAATTTTTAATGAAAGGAACTTAAATTTTTTTGTTGTCTCATCTGCATATCGATTTTTCAGTGCCCTACAAAAGGCTACAATTGCAATCAGTTACAGATATCCCAGTATGAAAAAATTATAATATTAAAATTCTATATAAATACAATTGCAATTGAAAAAACAATGTAAAAAATCACAACTCATCTTTTATATTTAACTTTTTACCACTTGTTGGAGATATCACTTGATATTCAATATATAGATCTCCATAACGACCAGAATGATCATCATTATCTTCCTCATATATAGGCATTCCTTTACCTTTTAAAATTTCAATTTCTCCATTAAATACAACTTTACCCTTTTTTCTTGTTAATAAAATTTCAGTTTCATTATCTAAAAATGGGATTTTTTGTTCCCAACCACCAGATAATGATTCATATAATGATAATAATTGTTTTCTAAATAAATCATTTCCTCTTCTTCTATAACCAAATGTGTTTTTATCAGATTCTAATAATCCAACTCTTAAATCTCCTGCTATATAATCAGGACTTTGATCAGCATCACCTTCAAAAACATGAACATGATTTCTTCTTGTACCAGGTTTAACATAAACATAAAAATCTCGAGATTCTCTTACAACTCTTTCACCCTTACAGACAGGACACTTATGTGTAATTAAGTTCCCAGTACCATGACATTTTTCACAATGTGTTCTAATGTTTTGAAACATACCTGGTGCTAATTGTCTAACCTGTTGTCTAACACCAGATCCACCACATAAATCACATTCATGTTGTTTACCATCTCTTGAACCAGATCCATCACATTCTTCACAAATTCCTTGTAATTCAAGGCCAAAATCTAATCCATTACCTTTATAAAATTCACCTAATGTAACTTCTAAATTTGCTTGAACATCTCTTCCTCTTGGTTTACCTCTTTGATTAACATTAGCACCACCACCAAAAAATGATGAAAACATATCAAATGGATCACCACCTCCTGGATGACCACCACCTTGTTCTTGTCTTTTAATACCTTCTACTCCATACTTATCATATGTTTTTCTTTTATCTTTATCTGAAAGAACTTCATAAGCAGCTGCAATTTCAATGAATTTTTGATGTGCTTCTTCACTTCCTCTATAATATTTCAAAAACTGTTAATATTATAAATTTATCAGTTAATGATGATTTGTTTAATAAAACATACGGATTCTTATCAGGATGATATTTCCTACTTAATTGTTTATAAGCCTTTTTAATTTCCTTTTCAGTTGCACTTTTTCTTATCCCCAATAACTATAAATTGAAAAAAAAAAAGAGTTAGCAAACACCCATATGACGTGGCATAATAATAATAATATACAAAAAACATACTTTATAATAATCTTCATCTGCTAAAATCCCAGTAATTAATAGTAATAAACCAATTGTAAAAGTAAAGAATGTTAAATGTCTCATTATTAAAAATGTTACAATATTGGTATAAGAAATGAAAAAAGAGGGTTTTTTAAAAAGAAATATCGTTTATGTGGTTGTAGGTTTATTAAATTTATGTCACGTGTGATGGCTTATCTATAGCACTACTTAATACATTAATGTTCATTTGTTTGATAAATCTTCATTTTTTAATAAATTCTCAGATTTTTCTTTTAATTCTTCTTTTGATTCATTGTTTGATTCATATTTTGATAAATCCTCGGATTCGGTTTCCAAAGATGTTGATTTTTTAATTGAATTTTTTGCCTTTTCAACAAGATTTAAAAAATCATCTTCATAAGTTTTTTTCCATTCTTTATCAGAAATATTTTTAACATCTTGTTTTTTTAATCTTTGATTAAGACTTCTTAATTTATCTCTTTCCCATAAATATAATTTATTTTTTAATTCAATTTCATTAATTGGATTTTTTGAATCAAGATTTGAATTCCATAATGAAACCCAATATGAATGTCTTTCTTCTAATTCTAATCTTGTTCCAATAATTGATAAATTTAATTCTTGTAATTTTGATTTTAGTTTAGAATCTTTAAATAATGAATATGTTATTTTTGGTAATTTTTTTTTATTTTTTGAAATATTCATTTTTTCTAGGTGTTTTGTTGTTGTTGTTAATCTTGATTGATTAATATTTATATTTTGTGATCTTTTATGACTTATAAAAAATGAACTTTGTTGTTTTTTCTGTGATGATGGTATTGGTGTTTTTGAATTACTTAAACATTTATCAATATGAATTGTTTGTAATATTCTAATTGGATATAATTCTCCGCATATTGGACATTCACTTTCAATCTCTTCTTCATTACTTGCATTTGTATCATTTGTATTACTTGTAAAGAATTTTGAGGATGTTTTTGTTTTTTTAGATTTAACTTCTTCTAACTGTTCATCATCATCTGATTCAACTATAACATATTCTTCATTTGTTATATTTCTTTTCCTTTTTGTCCTTGAAGCTATCGTATCATTTGTCTCTGTACCCACATCATACGTTATTATATCTTTCTTTTCTTCTGTTTCCATTTCCACATCATCCTTCTTAACAATCTCCATCAAAACTTTCCTATTCTTATTAAAAACAAAAACAATATCTTCAATCAAATCATTTTTTCTTAATTGTTCCTCACCTTGTTCCATTCTACATATTGGACAAATTCTTTCGTTATTTAAGGATCTTCTAATACATAATGAACAAAATGTATGACCACAAGATGTCATCATTGGTGCTGTTAAAAATTCTTTACATATATGACATTGTAAAAAACACTCAACATCCGTTAAAAATGGTGTTTTAGTTAGTTTCCAATCACTTGGATCTGTTATATCTCCAAAATCCATATTGTTTATGTTTATATTTGTAAAAAAGTCGCGAAATTTTTTTAATTATTAATTACGCGTCATTATCGTGAACTTTATGTAACTTGTATGTATGTACGGATGTTCATTCATGTCAATTTTTAAACGAGTATGATTACAATATAGTACACGAATTACACTCTCTCGAAATAGACGAATTTATTTTAATCATCTATGTGTGGTAATTATTTACAACTTTCCACTATTTAAAAATCCTTCTTTCTTCAAAAATTCAACTAATTTCTCATTATCTCTTTCAACCCATTGAATTTTTGATTTTAAAGAATCTAAACTTTGAGCTAAACCCATTTCATAACCTTTTGTATCTTTATTTTTGAAAAATTCTTCAATTTCTTTAATCCCATCTTTAGTAATATAACCACTTGTTGAAATTGAAACAACAGATGATAACATTGATAAACCTGGGGGTAAAATTTTATAAATTTCATCAAAATTTTCAGTAAACCAACTCCATAAAATTTCAATACCAATTGAAGATGATCTTGTACCACTTAATGGTAAATAAAAATCTTGTGGTTTAACAATTTCAGAATTTAAACTTAAATTTAAAGTCTTTTTAATTAATTTTGGATTTAATGTTGATCCTAAAGCACTTAATGCTGATTTTTTTTCATCAGCAGATCTTGGATTTAAATAAATATTAAAAACTTGTTCCCATTCTTTTTCATCACCATTTTTAATTACAGATTTAAAAACAGTACCTCTTAAATTAGGATGAATTGCTTTATGATCACCATTAATAAATTTGTTAAACATTTCTTTAGTTGCTTTGATTAATTTTTCATTACCTGCTGATACAGAAGCATCAAATAATAATGATTTTAATTGTTGTAATAAAAATGAATCATTTTCTTTAAATTCATAACCTAATTCTTCAGATTTATCACCAACTAAATTTAATTGATATTTCTTTAATGCTTTTTTAGTATCATCATCTTGAAAATTCCATGCAAATCTTGCTTGACCAATTGCACCAGTAATTTCTTCCCAAACAATAAATTCATCTTCATTTTTCCAATTATTAACTAATTCAAAAACATTATTAATTGATCCATAACCAGAAATAGTTAATGATGTTGAATCAGCAACTAATCCTGCTCTATCTTGTTGAGTTAAAAAACCTTTTGGAGATTTTGATAATTTTGACCATCTTGAAGTTTCATAATTTGTACGATATAATCCTGATTGATTGGCATTAATTTTAAAATTTTTAAAATCTTCTGATGATAATTTAATAGTTTTTGTACGTTCTTTTAAAATTAATGATTCATCAATTTCATTATTTAAAGTTTTTAATGACAAGAAAATTGGAAACAATGTTTCATCTTCTTCTGGTTTAACATCACCAGTTGCTAAAAATCTATTTTGTGTTAATGTAATTTCATTTTTACTTTCATTTTCAATAACATTAACAACAGGGAAACCAATTTTTTTTGTCCAAATATCCATTACTAAACTTAAATCTTTACCACTTGCTTTTGAAAGTGCATCCCATAAATCACTAGTTTTTGTATTACCATATTTATGTTTTTTTAAATATTGTGAAACACCTTTAATAAAAATATCTTCACCTAAGTAATTTGAAATCATTTTTAAAACAGCACTACCTTTTGAATAAGAAATTGCATCAAAAATTTGATTAATTTCATCAGCTCTTTTAACTGGTACATCAATTGGATGACTTGATCTTAAAGAATCTAAAGATAAAGCAGATTGTAAATTATCAGTAACATAAGTATCCCAAACTTTCCAATCTGGATAAAATTCATTACATGAAAACCAAGACATCCAAGTTGCAAAACCTTCATTAAGCCATAAACCATCCCACCAATCCATTGTAACTAAATTACCAAACCATTGATGAGCCAATTCATGTTGGACAACTTCAGCAACTCTTTGTTTTGTGGTTAAAGAAGCGTTATTTTCATCTAATAATAAATCAACAACTCTATAAGTAATAAGACCCCAATTTTCCATTGCACCTGCACTAAAATCATGAATTGCAACCATATCCATTTTTGGTAATGGGAATGGAATATCAAATTTATCTTCAAAAAATTTTAATGTTTTTGCAGCTAATTCAGTTGCAAAATGACCTTTGACTTCTAATCCAGGGGTTGCGTAAACTCTTACAGGAATTCTAAAATCATTATTTTCAACATAAGATAATTCACCAACAATAAAAGCAACTAAATAAGTTGACATTAAAGGAGTTTTATTAAAAATAACTTTTTGTTTCGTTGAAGAAAAATCAATTGTATTTTTAATATCCATATTTGAAAGACATGTTAAATTTTTATCAGCAATTAAAGAAATATCAAAAGTTGCTTTCAAACCAGGTTCATCAAATGATGGGAAAGCACGTCTACAATCGGTTGGTTCCATTTGAGTAGTAGCTAACCATTTTTGATTTCCATCATCATCTTTATAACTAGATCTATAAAAACCCGCCATTTTATCATTTAATTGACCAATAAAATCAATATCCAAAACGATTTTTGAACCAGCGGGGATAGTAGAATCAAGTGAGAAAGTAGTTGTTTGAGAATCATCATCATAAGAGTGATTTGAAGATGGAATATCGATTGAACCAGAATTAGTTGTAACAGTAGCCTTTTTGATTTCAATTTCCAAAGTATTGACAGCAATTGAGTTAGAATCTTGAGCAACAAGGAGATCGATCTTTACGTTACCATTAAAGGTAAAGGAAGTGAAATCCGGTTCTAAGGTAACATCATAGTTTTTGGGAACGACATTTGTTGGAAGAGTTTGACGAGGCATATTAAGAGAAGATAGAATTGAAGAGGAGGAGGAGGAGGAACAGGAACAAAAACGGGATTGAGGGGGTTTAAATAGGGAACGGGTGTCATACGGCACAACACTAGAAACGAGGTTACTTGGCAGCCGTACGAATTTGTTTACTATTGAAGGACGAAGGAATTTGTTCCAGCATCTTCCAAACATTTTAGTTTGCTTTTACACGTAAAGAAAGGAAATTTTTGCATTATGAAGGAAATGGAAGTAGAAATGACTAAGCAGTACGCTCAATGATATGTAAGCCACTGGCGGTTTCGACGATTCCGGAAATATCGCCGACCTTCAAACGGAACGCCGCACGTTCGAATTCTTTTTGCATATCTCCCTTTCCAAAGTATCCCAAATCCCCTCCTCTTTTGGCACTGCTGCAGTCGCTCTCACTCAAAGCAAGCTCGCCCAACGTAAACTGTCCGGACTGAATCTGAGCAGCGTATCCACTCAAAATCTCGTACGCCTCCTCCTTGGTCCGGGTAATCCCCTCGGGGCTCTTCCACGACTTGGGATTACGGCTCTGTTCGTGTTTGACCAGTAAATGCGAGCACTTGATCTTGTTGTTTGACTCGTGTAGATACTCTCTCAACACATCTTCGTCTGTTCCGGCCGGTGGTTCCCATATAGATTCGCGTGTGGCGGCGTTGAAGAAGTATGGAATCTTGCGGCTGCGTGATTGACGCACTTCCCATCCAGCTGGTAATCCGGTCTCCCCACTCTGTTCATCCAGTTAGTATGCTACTTGGCACAATTGAAGACTTCCTTACTCACCATCTTTGCGATATTTGATGTTGTTCTCTGTGATGATCTTTCTTGTTGTTCTTTCAAAACACCCAAACACTTAAATTTTTCCATATCATGTCACGTGTGCTAGAGCCGGTTACCCGGATCATCATATCTTCCAACGCGCGTCGCGTATTGAATTTTCAATATTTATATCATGTCAGTTAATATAACAAAAGACAGCAAGATTCTAATTATTCCAAATTCAGAATCTTCAAAATTAGTATTAATCTCATTACCTCATCCAAAATCAAAACAATTTACAAGATTTGCATATTCATCAAATTCATTTTATGAAATTTTAAAAATTAATGGATCAAATCCACATTCAAAATCTCTATTTTATAATGATGTTATACGTGATGGTATATATAAAAGTATTTTATTACAACCATTAAATGATAATCAGACTGATGATAAAGAAAATGAGGATAATGGATTCGCAATTGAAGATCCAACTTATTACACATTAACTCCATTTAATCCAATATATCTTATACTTGATATTTTAATTGATAATAAAGATCGATTTTTATCATTTGATGATATTATTGAAAAATATGAATCATTAATTGAAAATAAAGAAGCACTTATAATTCCTCATAAATTATTTGAAAAATCATTAAAACCATTTACAGATTTTCAAAATTTAGGAAATGAAATATATTATAAATTATCTGAATTAAAATTTCAATCTTTTATAAATTCAAAAATTAAATCCCTTAATAATTTTTTTCAAAATAATAGACAAAAAAATAGTATAGTTACAAATTTTATCTTACCACCAATTACACCATTATTATCAACAACATCAGAAACAACAAGTGAAAATAAAACAGATGAAAATTTAATCCCAACTCCAGAAATAATAAATCAATCATATACAAAAACTTCATTTTCAATCCTTTCATCATATCTCTCCCAAACATCATTAACATTTTTATCTTTATTAACACCATCCCTTTTTCAATTCAAAGAACTTGAAATTTTTATTAAATATTCAAAACAACATCGTAAAAATGTTGAAAATGCAAGAAAACATATGGAAGAAATGTTAATTTCTCAAGAAAAGGAAAATATATTAAATAAGAAAAAAACTATAACAAAACAACCATTAAAAAGAAAATTAAGTACAAAAAAGACAGTTAAAGTACAAACTGGTAAAGGGAGTATTGATAGTTTTTTTAGTAAAAAGCCAAAGACTAAGTAAATTATTTATATCATGGACATAATATTTGTATACAATGTTAGTCATATGAAATATATTATAGAGTAGACCTGACAATTTGTCTTATACAGCAGTTCCCCAATTATGCAGCGAAAAATATTATAAAACTCGAATTGAACTTGAGTTACGTTTTCTTAACTAACTATGTCATGTTGTATTATTTGATATAATTCAAACATATTAAATTGGATAATACATTAAAGTTGCTATTGCTATACTAAATTGACGAGATTGCTATACTAGAATAGCATAAGAAAAATTAGACTATATAAAGAATAGATATTCCCTTTTAATAAAACTTATCAGCTAATAGTTGGTCAAGTGCAAAAATGGTGATATCGAAAGATTATTAGAATTGAAATTTATTTGTATTCGTCTGTTATAACTAAAAGTAGTTACAACAGTCATGGTAAATTATATTAGTTTATATTTTACGAATCAATTACGTATAATACGACAAGTACAGTACTTAAAAAGCTTCAGTTTTCAGAATTAATATTATAAAATTTTTCTTTACCTTCAATTCTAATAAATAATTCAAACTAATATTTTATCAAATCTACTTCGAATTCCTAGCCATATACAATAAATAAACAAACCAATTAATCAATTAAATAAATTATTGATTATAATTTTGGTAAAGTTTCAAGATTAACTTTCCCACTTTTTATCCACTCAGGATCAACTAAATCTTCTCGTCTTTCAAATAACATTTTATAACTAGTTTTAATGGTACCATCACTAACCCCAGTTCTATCTGCAATTTTAGCAGGAGTTAATGGTTGTTGCTGTCTAAATAATGAACCAGCCATATAAATTGCTGTAGCAGCAATTGTAATTGGTGATCTACCAGCTAATATACCAATTTCATTTGCCTTTGTTGCAATATATTCAGCAGCATTTGTAATTTGTGTTGGTAAACCTAAATGTGAACAATATCTTCTAATTAAATCATCTGTATTTGTTTTAACAGTTTCCTGAGTATTTCTAATACTTAGATTTTTATCTTTTGAATTTAAAATATTTGTAACAATTTTAAAAACTTTTCCAATTTCCTTTTTTGGTACATTTGTTAACGCCCAAATTTCTTTAAATGTACGAGCAACACCTGCTTGACGACATCCAATAAATATAGCGGCTGCCATTATACTATCAGTACTTTTCCCCTTTAATGATCTTTCTTCATAGACTAGTTTGTAAACTTCTTTCGAAGCATCTTGAACAATTTTCGGTAATGCATAACCTTCACACATTTGAGATACTTTTGAAAATGCTTGCTGTAAATTAATATCTCTTTTATCCATACCTGATTTATTTTGAACACGATTTAAATCTCTACTAATTCTAGAATCACTTTTAACAAAACTAATCATCGTTGATAATTGATTACCTTCAAGTAATGGATTTCCTGCATCTCCAACACGAGATGGATCATCACCGTTTTGATCATCATTTGAAAATGTACGCCATTCAGATCGTGTATCAACAACGCGATTACTTAAAACAAGCCCACATAATGCACATACAACATCTCCTTCGCTGAATCGTTCGATAAGTTGAGGAGGATAAACTTTACATTCGGGACAAACAAGTGATATATTAAGGTCAGGCCCGTTAAATTTTGCTTCTGGAGCACTATTTGATTGAATCATATTGTAAATGATCGAAGCACGGAACAGATAAATAAAGTATATAAAAGTATGAAAAACCTGGATAGAACAGCAGGTGGTGCAGGAAAAGAAGTTCCAACAAAAGTGGAGTGAAGTTGGTTGGTAATACAATTATCTAAGAGTGAGGTTAACCCTTTACCTATAGTAAAGTCCGGGTAAATTCAAAGCGATGCTTAATGTTTGAGTTAATTTTACTCAAAGAAGCATCTGTAATTTATCATAAGCGTAGTTATACCTAAAATTATTTTATATAACATCTCGTTTTAAAATAACAGGTATATCACCATTCAATCCAGAAGAAGTCTTGAAGTGAAGTGATGGAAAACAGAAAACCAACCCGATCTAAAATACTTCTATCGTGCACAATAAGAGCTTGCTAAAAGGTTTGATAAATGAAATATGAAGTAGTTAAACAATTATGTTGGAAAGTATTCGATTTCTGGTGAGGTGAGTGCTCATGATCAACTGCTCTATATGCTTGTGTCCTATTTGTGAGATTTTTTAGTTTACTGCTTTAAATTTTCTTACATTTTATACTATGTGGTGTAGCGCTATAATCTTGTATATTAAAAATATAGGTTGGGAAAAATTAAAATCAAACTATTCTCAGTAAATTTATTATAAGTAGGATTATATAGCCTTTATATATTCTAATGTTTATTATTTAGTACTATTTATTAAAAGACAGATCTGTAAAGATAATAATAGGCAAAACAAATCTGTAACAAAATATAACGTTAACACAAGATATAAATTATACTTTATAATGATTTGTGTGAACTTAATTAACGAATTGCTATTGTTATAAATAGTAAGATTTGTGAAAATATATTAATATAATTTGTGAATAATATTAACACATCATGTGAAAGAATTATTAGTAATTTTCATGGCATATAATTAGCAGCAGAGAAAAATAATAATGGTGTGAATCATCCCTTAAACATTTGTTCCGGGATAATACTAATGAGAATATTTTAATTACCTGACACTAACTACAATTATTTAATCATTTGTGTAAAATATACAATGTCCATCTATTACAACAATATCAAGGACTACAAAACACATCACCGAATCTCCACGTACTACTCCATGAGTAAACGTTTAAAGGGAACAAGTGAACAAAGTATTGATAACATATTATATTTTCCCTAATTTCATCTGCTATATATTCACATCCTATTTCTTTTGAAAAATGATATTTCAATATATGAAGAAAATGATCAATTATGGTTAAATGATAAATTAATACAGAGAATTTAGCAAATATTTATGTTTTAAAATTATTTGTTAATCGTTTAAAAATTTATGAAGAATCTTCTGAAGATGCAACA
>BCKZ01000023.1:334711-348553 GCA_001600815.1 Alloascoidea hylecoeti | reverse complement strand
TATTGGATATATAGTTATATAATTAAATTAGAATAGTTTTTGTTATTACATAGTTTCATATATATGGGGTGATATTTATGAAGATCTTCATTTCCCTTATATATTAGCGAGTTGCCACATTWWTTAGKTTTAGAAAACACACGTTCTTTATAATATAAATTTATTACCAACTATGCCTCCGAAACAATTCAAGGACATCGCCACTGATGAGCCCATAACCCAACAAGTACTTATTAAAAGATAATTGGCTCCCATACCATTTTAGAATATAATAATTAGATATGTGGTCCTTTTTAACTGTCAGTAAAGTTATCATAACATTGTTGTTTTATAAGTTTAAACTGGATGTAGATAATACCAAACTTGTAAGAAATCAAAGTTAATTAAATCATCAAAAACTTTGCTTAATACTATAACCATTATAAAAGTAAATCTTAACAAGCACAGATCTTTCTCCTGAACTTTGATTTTTAATTTAAATGTTACTCCAATGAAATAAATGTAAGCTTAGTCCAACGAAAGCAGTGGTATTGGTATTGTAAAATTGTAAAGGCAAAAGATTATCATATAAGTTACAAGATTGAAAGTAATTGGAACATACTTTAGATAATCAGCACAAGTGAGAGCGAATTGCAGGCTATGGTTGATGACATGTGACTTATATCTAAGAAGATAGGTCCGACTTTTTAAATGCCATAGGGAGGAGAAAAGTAAACCATTATGTGTGAGTTCAATGAGTTGTGAGAGGTTGCTGTTCCACATATCTTATCTTAGCCACTTCAGGTTTTACCTGGCTCTAGCTCACATGGGTCTGAATGGCRGATCTAGGAAATTAACATTGGATAATCTATCACCAAGGGTGGTCAGCTAGAAACACACGAGAGGAGTATGGAGCAGAGATATATAATAACCGTATAACTGAGAACATGCGTGGAAACCGGCCCCAGTATACAGATGATCTCTACTTTCAACAACTTCAGCGCTGTGGTCTCTTCGAAGATTCTTAAGAATTTAGTTAGAAATTTCATTTTGCTCCAGTTGGCGGACAATGATTGTTATTTTGACCAGAATATATTAATGATGATTTCCCATGAACTCCTTTTTATTCCAACATTCTCTGTTGAAATTGAAATACTAGTTAACAGATTTATATACGAGTTTACTAATTTTATATTACGACGAGAACTGTTTAGCTTAAATTTTCTTATAATTAGGTGATTCTAAAATATAAATATACTTGAAGGTTATAAATACTTATGATAATGATATTGAAGGGTGTCTAATCGGATTTTCAAATTCAGCTACAGCTATTGATATGAAAGGTTGATTATTGAACATTAGTTTTGGGTGAGATTGAGATATGAGAAGATTACACATGAGCAATTAAATGATGTTGCAGTTTTAAGTATAAAACTATCAATTAAAGAGGAAGAGGAGGCTTGAATATTGTGATATATTTGCTTACCCTGAGCTTAATGACTCTAAGGAGTCAAAAAAGAAGGAATTAACTAAGAAAAATGAAGATTTCAGAATAATATTGTATAATATATTCTATAAGCCTATATAAAGCTATGTAAATATGTTTATATGAAGATTATTTTTATTTTATAGTTGTTGGAAATATAGTATAGTAAATAGCTATACTTTCCAAATAATATTAAATTAAAAATAGTTGAAATATTTCTTCCTTAATTTCTTGGTAAATAAAATTTGTGTAGTGGTTTTTCTATAAGGATGAAATCATGATTTAAATTTTAGGGTTGATGATATACGGTAGATATTAATTTCATTTCATTTGGAATATATTACTAGCTATAGATCTTACGTATACAGTAGCTACATGTAATAACAGATCTAGAAGTACAAAAACAAGTCTTATATTTCTCGTAGGCCTGTATGCTGGAACCATCTTCACCTTTACATTAACTTAACTCCAAAAATACATGCATGGGGAGGGAAGGGCAGGGTAGTCTCCCCGGGAATCCCCGGGCCTTCGAGTATTTGTCGAAATACAATCTGCGTGATGTGACGAAAGTTTTTTAACAAATTAAATGCCGAACTTAAACCCAGCTGCATGTCGATTCAGATGACGAACTTAATTCGCAGATGTAACAAATACATGGCGAAATGATTATCTTATAAATGACTAAATCAGTTCCTGTGTAATGACTACATATTAACTTGTCCAAAGACGAATTCATAATCTTATGCATCCCGAATCATAAGAACAAACGGTGTGGAAATCGGATCTACAAAGTGGCGAAATCAAAGTGGAAAAACTGTATATAGTCTGATAATAATCATAATAGTCACACATTATCTTAGAGAGATACACACGTTTTAGTTAAATATTTTCAAGGGTTTACCGGTTTTTAACTATAATTATATCGGTATTAGTAATTTAGAATTCATAATATACATTCGGGAATCCCTAACTGTACCGGTATACTAATTCAGCGTATAGGACTAAATCATCAAATTTAAAAGTTAACTGGGAAGCTGGGAAGGGCAGGCTAGTATAACTATTAGTTGTACAGCATATAGTACCATATACTATATAACTCATATGCTGTGACATTGTTGTTCTTACTATGTAGAGCACGTATACATACTGTAATAAACATCTAAAGCTACACCGTCTCACTGTCTAAAGATTATATAATTAATGGCTGCGTTTTTGGCAAACACAACCTTATGTAGTTTAATACTGGTCACTATATACCTACGTAAGGTTGTGTGTAACAACTATTGTTTAACTATATCATATCGTAATTAAATAAATCCATTAATGAACATTTGATATTCTCAAATCAACAGGGTCTTATCAAAACAGTTATTTTGAGGATTTGAATGTATTATAAATTCTAGCTGTAATCTTCACAGTTCATTCATCATTTTATCTCCTCTACATATTCACCGTCATCATTATTTCAAGTTCCAAGTTAATAAACAACTACAATTTAACCTTTCAAGAAAGCTATAAATTACCGAGTAGTTTTAATGTCCTCTTCTCCACAAACATACTCTATGTTTCGGGTGGTCAACTTCATTGTAGCACTGGGTAGGGTGACTACTATGCATATGCATATCCTCTGATTATCGATCTACCATACACTTGGATGTTGTGAAAGTATCTAAATACACTCTTAAACAATCAAAGAGGCCACATGGATTTTTGGCCGACTGGTTCGACACATTCTTTATTATATCGACATACGTGTTTGCGGGGAATCTCTGTTGATTTCAGAATATCAAATGTTCATTAATGGATATTTACGACATGATAGTTTTTACACAATCCTAAGTCGCTTCATTTATATTAATATTCATCCGGAACCATTTAATGGGCTGTGAATAAGTTTTCTTACTTCTTTTTTTAAGAACGAAAGTTCCTGATGCTAAAACTTGCTGTGATGGCAGAACTCACCAATGAATGTGTTCTGGATTGACAATTTGGCTATATATTTGCTACCTTTGTATTAGTTTCTTATATTAGTGTAAGACTTATTCTCAAACATTAGTAACCTTGTGTTATCACAACTCCTTGTTCATTGACATCTTCTGAAATGCAGCAGGAATCGAAGAATAAATGGCTACTGCTTAAAAAGATAATGATGATTAATCGAATAAGGCTCAAGATGTTTTTCAGGCGCTCAAAAATGGTGATTCGATGGATCTTTCACTACATAGAGTTCAAGGCATTTTGATATATGTATGCTTTTATTGATATTTTCTTCGTCTAGATTCCTCCTAATAACCTGTATCCTATTATATTATCTGTTAGCTTTTACTTGGCTTAGACCTTCATTGGATTCATCTGTCTTATTCTCAAATTCGCAACGTCATATTTATTTTCTCATATACCGTGTCTTGTCCATTAGAAAGATTAATAGTAGTGTTTGGGTAGAATTTACCATAACTTTCTCCTCCTTTTCTCTCACCCCATATCTGTTCTATATGAAATTTTATATTAACATTTTTTACGATCTTCTAATACTTCCTGAATTCATTAACTATAATTACCAGGGGTCAAACAAATGGTCTCACAACTTCTTTAGTGGCTATACGGCCACTATATTCGAAAATATAATACATAATCAACAAAGAGAATTCATTCTTAAAGTGATTAGTTAAACTTATATAGATATACCATATTAACATATTACAAAAATCTGTCTTGTATTTGCTGTTATTCACATATCATTATAATCCAGAATGTACCAAGTTTGTCTCAATTTAAGTCTCCTCTCGGACGATACATGGGTTAACAACGGATGCACTCGTCTTTTCAGCGTTATGAAGCATCGGTGTACCCTTACCCGGCTATTTAAATTGACACCTAATTGACACCATATCACCACGTGATAAGATATTAGCTAAGCGATGGATAAGCAACAACGCCACTACAACCGAGGCTTATCTAACTTATGGTATTTGTTTCTGTGATCATCACCAAAAGAAATGTCATTTAACGATGCAGTATCTTTAGAAGCCCAACAGCCGTTTTCAGATTCTCCGGAATTTGATGAGCTAGTGGAATCGATATCCAACGATCTTTTTTCAATAAACACAGATTTAGTCACACTTAGCAAGTTCATAAATTCATTATCCTTAAAATCACAACAAAGGAAAGATCATAATTTACATGATAAAACATTATCATTATCTGAAAATACAACAATTAAATTCAAAGGTCTTGGTGAATTAGGACGCCGGTTAAAACAATGGGATGAGGCAACACCAGGGCAACGATTTACTATTCAAAAGTTAAGTAGGGAAATAAACGAAGCATTCACGGATTTTCAAGCATTACAAACAAAATTAGCAGATGCCGAGAAACAAAATGTTTTAGAAGCTAGGACAGCTTTAGAAGAAAATGAACAACGTGAACAAGCTGCTTTGTTACAAAATGATGATGATACAACTGAAGGAAATCAGTTATTAATGCAAGAAGAACCTATGAATCAACAAGAATTTGATTATCAACAGACTTTAATCACTGAAAGAGAAGAGGAGATTCAAAATATTGAACAGGGTATACTAGAACTGAATGAAATCTTCACGGATCTTGGAGCGATTGTAGTTCAACAAGGAGTGGTATTAGGTAAGTTTTTAAATTATTTCTTTCACAAACTATATTTATTGAATTGCTTCTAATATTTTTATCCACTCTAGATAATATTGAATCAAATATGTATGATATATCAGCTTCAACGAAAAATGCTGCTACTGAACTAACCAAAGCAGCATATTATCAAAAACGGTCTCGTGGGAAAGCTTTTTGTTTGTTGATGATCTTATGTATTGTATTAACAGTTATTTTATTGGCTATGTTTTTAGGCTAATTAATGTATATAGCCAATTTATATTTATGATGGTTTTATCCTTCAATTGTGATTTTAACATAATATTTTAAAATAATTTTGGAAATGTCATGATTGCTAACTAATTTAAAAATCGTATAAAACATCCAATAGTCTACGTATCCCCATCACCGTCTTACTTTCACTTATAGCCATCTTTAATTATAAATTAATTCAATTTTCAACCATTACTCATTCATGATTGCAAATAATGGGACAAGCTCAAAGTTCAACTATGTCTACGACATGGACTCACAAACAAATGTCAACTGCTATGGGAACCAAACTATATAAACTATTAGAACACATCGAACAATGGTGTATTAAAGTACGTGTCATGATATTTGAATGTTTGACATGACTCTGGATTTTCAATCCATAACTAACCTCTGAATTAAATAGGATAATGTCAAATCCATATCATCCAAGAATGAAGATATGACAACTGTTATTTCAAAAGAATCATTGTATGTCTTTATAAATCTTTGGTACACTATAAATAGCTAAGATTTCCTTTTTAGCCTAGAGTTTTTACAATTACCTCCATCATCTTCAATAGGTCCTATACTTTATCATGCAGTTTTATTTATGGGAAATTATCCATATATTCAACCTCATCCATATAACTTAGATGATTCAACTTTTTCATTTGAATGCTTAGTAAAAGCAGTTATAATATTTACTGGTAGGATTAAACTTATTGCCCATGATTCAATTATATTAGAAAAATTAATATTTAGTGCTTTTGCTGAATCAGATAATTATGAAACGTCAGAACCAACAACAAACAAAGAAGAAGATTCTAAAAAAATCAATTCAGATTATAATTATAATTCAATTGATTGGGAAATAATTGAACAAGATGAAACAATAATTCAATGTGTTTTTGGTAGTATACCATGGAAAGAATGTGATTTAATTAAAAATTATAATGGAATTGATTTTAATGATCTTTATATTAGAGGTGATTTTTTTTTAGAAATTTTATCATTTATTCTTTTAATTTCACAATTAAAAAAATCAGAAAATTTAAAAAATTATATTGAGGATAAATCAATTGATTTAACAGAAATTATAAAATTTAAAAAAACTTCAATGAATTTATTAAAATCTTTTAATAATGATTTTACAAATGATAATATTAGTGATTTTAAAATAAGATATTTTGAATTTAAATTAATTATTGATTCATCAATGCCTTATTTATTTAATCCATTATATATACTTTTTGAAAGATTTTTATTTAGTGATAACTTAACAAATAAAAAGCATTCTACAATTGAAGGTCATGATCATCAACAACAATCACAAGTTACAACTGAAAGTGAAGGTGAAGGATCAACTACTCATTTAAAGAATGAAACAAATTTAATTAATAATCAGACATTATCACAACTAGCTACAATTTTCCCTTCAGAAACAATATTTCAAAATTTAAAAAAATTATATGTTGGATCAGAATATGGTTATTCAATGAGATCTTTTGAAAATAAAGTATTTAAATGGAATGCACCAACAATTTTGTTAATATCTGGTAAAAGATTAACAAAAAATGAAAATTTAAAAAAAAATGGTCAAAGATCATTTGAATCTAAATTTTCAAAATTAAGAAATAATAATTCTTTAAAAGGTCATAGTATGGTTGGAGAAAAATTAAAATTTGGTGTTTATTTGAATTGTCCTTGGAAATCATCAAATAAACAATGTTTTGGTGATTCAAAAACTAAATTATTTCAATTAGAACCACATCAAGATATATTTCCAGCATCGTCAGCAGGTAAGAACTTTGCATATTTTGTTAGATCAGGTGGAGGAATAGGATTTGGTAGTCCTCCTCCTTCAGTTATTGGTGGGAAAAAAATGATATTTGCACCAGGTAATGTTTCATTAACTATAGATGAATCATTTGAATACGGTATATTTAGACATGCAGGAATAGGAGGAACTTTTCGTTCATCAAATCTTCCTATAAATGCCAAAGTTTCAGAATATGATGATATTTTTTCAGTTACAGATATTGAGGTTTGGGGATGTGGTGGTGATGATGAGTTGAATGAACAATTAAAGCAATGGGAATGGGAAGAAAGAGAGGCTAAGATGAGAAGTAGTATTAATACTAAAAATCTTGGCGAAGAAAGAGCATTTTTAGAAATGGCTGGTTTGGTTGGTAATCATGGTGCAAGTGGAGGGTCTTGTTAGTATTGTTTGTTTAATTATAACTATTATTGGATAATATACATCTATACCGGTAGATGGTAATGTTTGATGATGATCATCAGGTATCTCATATGTTTTCATTCTAACCACCTTTCCTAAGCTTCTTTTAAAAACTCGGCCGATTTACATCTTTCAATATAAAATCCTCATGTAAGATGAGATTCTCCCCAATGTATTTGGTTACTTCTACACCTCTTTCGCTTACCCAAACCTTGATATATCGAAAATATCTTTTGAGGATTAAAATGATGGATCCAGTTCTTGCGAAGTCCGGTTGTATACTTTGAGGGTTATGGCTTCAGTGCTATATTGTCATGATATCCGTTTTTCTTTTTAAAGGTCAGTGATCGGTGGGATTTGTTATTATGTAGCTTCTCGTCATAGATACTTTTCAACTTCTTCTTTACTAGTCCAAAAGACGATAAATCCAATTCCTAGGGTTTTTAGCTTGTGCTAAGGTTTAAAGTTAGCTAGTAATATGAAGTTTTAGAAAAGAGTTGATCCAGCTCCTGAGAAGGAAAATAAAATAAAGTTTAAGATTATAATGATTACTAAGTGCTACCAGTGAGAAACAATTTCTTTACCTTTAAATAGATTATTAAACAGAAATTTTACCATATTTGAAGATTAATTAAGGTCATTATATTATAGAAAAAGGTTCTGTGTTTTCGCAAAAATATATAATTCAAAATATTCTGGGACAAGGATGTTTTGGAAGAGTTACTTCTGCTTATGATACGGAAACAACTCTATTAAAATATCCAAATCAATACTTTCAAGTTCCAATCACAATACACAGTTTACTATTTTAAATATCTTAAAAGAAATTAGAATTTTATTGAAACTATCCTGAGATGGTCAATCCAAACAAAATGGATGTATGGAAATTAAAGATTGTTTTGTATTTAAGGGACATATATGTATTGTGTCCGACTTGTTGGGGGACAACTTGGATACATATATGGCTAAAACTATTACTCAGTATGATCTAAATCCTTATACTGTGATGGCTAGTTCTTATAATTTGTTAGAAGTCCAATCGATGATGGAGCAGTTGATTAGTTTTAACAATCCTACATCAGATTCATCAGAAAGAATTGATTCATTACCACCACCTCATCTTCACTCTCCAACATAAGGTTTACAACAACGATATGATTCCAAAAATGGCTCAGAGACTCCATTAGATAATAACCATCATGGAGGTGCTGGTTTCAGTTCACATTCAGTTAATGAACAATTAATGATTGATGATGAAATTTTACAAGCATTATCAAAACAAGATTTAAATTATATAGTAAATAAATAACAACTGGGAATAATGATATGTTTCTGTTAATAATGGTCAGCAGCCACAATTTCCACTTAACAATAACAAAATAAATACTACAATCTCGATGATGATTCTGATAATGAAGTTAGTGTTAGATCAAGTGTGAATATGAATTAAAAGTATTAGACACGTTCTGAAAAACAATTACATAAATGGGTTCCGAAGTATTATACAAACTGTTCCTAGTTGGTGGGTAAGTCCTAAATTACACTTAAGACCAGGAGAAGGTAATCAAAAATGTCTTGAATGAACAATATATAAATCAATGGGAGTGGAAATAAAGAGAGGCTAAGATGAGAAGTAATATAAATAATAAAAATCATGGTGAAGAAGGAGCATTTTTAGAAATGGCTGGTTTGGTTGGTAGCCAAGGTGCAAGTGGAGGACAATATAATGTCAAGAGTCTATACATAGGTATCTTATTAAAAAGGTAACTACAGTTCAAAACGAAAGAAAATGCTATTTTATTGAATGAAACTCTTGCAATTATTTTCTTGTTCTTTTTTTAATCATCTTCTTTTTAACGTGTTTCTTCATCTTGTTTTGTCTTTTTTCTTTTGCTTCTTCTTTAGCAAATTTTTTCCTTTCCTTTTTAGCTTCTTTATCTTCAAATTTTTTCAATTTAGATGTAGGTTCAGTTTCTTCATATTCGTCATCAGATCCAGATTCTTCTTCACTATCTGAATTTGATTCATCTTTTTCATCATCATCAACTCCATCTTCTTGATTCTTAGTATCCACCTTTGAAGATAGTAATGAACTATATACCAAATCATCACCTTCACCTTTGTTAATTAAATCAATGTCCCTTTCAAAGTCATACACCTGTTCTAAATTTTGAGGAATGTAAACTGATCTAAAAACAATATCATCTTGCTCTGCTTCCTCTTCATAATCACCTTTATTTTCATGATTTAATGTAATTTCATTAAGTTGATTTGAAATATCTTCTATTGTTTCTTCTCTTGATTGAATTTGAGATTGTGTTCCCGTTATAAACTTAAATATTGTTCTTTCAGAAAGAACATCAACATCTTGTTTTTTAAAATAATCATTAACATTTTTAATATCCATCCTTAAGAATTCCAAAGATCGTGGATGATCATGTTCTACAGATTGAGATACATCAATAATATATACTTTCCCCTTATGATAAACAGTATTGTATTCACTTAGATCCGCATGTACTAATCGACATTTTTGATAAAGCATTCTCATATAAGTAATTAATTCTTCATAAACTCTTGGGTAATCATCTGGAGATAATGGAGCATCTTTTAATTTTGGTGAGGCATTACCCTTATCATCACCAAGAAGTTCCATAACTAAAACATGTTCATTTAATTCTATTGGTTCTGGGCATGGTATACCAGATTGATGTATTCTTTTCAAATTTCTAATTTCTTTTTCTGCCCAAACAGCTACCATCTTTCTTGGATTATGTTTACTATATCCATTTCTGAAACGATATTCACCACTAACATAACGATCTCTATCCTTGAAAACCAAAATTGAAGTCTTGTATATTTTAATTGCGAGCTGAGGGTATTTACCTTTCGATGTTCCATGATAAACATTAGCTTCTTTTCCTGTAGAAATTGAACCATTAAATTGATCTATGACACCTTTTCGTTGTAACTTATTCACCATCCCCATGGTCCTTCGATCTAAAACTTGGTCCAATGTAGCTCTATCAGCTTTATCCACTTTCGTCCTTCCCTTTTTCAACTTAAGCTCATCAAATTTTATCTTATCTGAATATTTGTCGAGGATATTTGATTTTTCATCACCTTTATCTAAAGATTTATTTTTGATAGTTGCATTTGATCGCATTTGAAAATTTGATTGCTTAGTTAATTTCTTTTCTTCTGAACTATAACCATCATCAGAAGATATATTTATCTCATGTTCAGTTTCACTCTCAGATTCATTCTCAGTTGTACTTTTATTATCATCATTGGAATTTGGAACAGGGTTTATATAAAAACCAAAATGTGATTCTTCAGGATTTAGTTGTAAATTCATTTTTGAATGCTTTATAGTATATGGCCAAAACAAAAAATTGATTAAATTAAAATTCAAGCCAATAGGGTTTTTATATACTAATTAAAAATGTATCAGATATGATGAAATCAATGGAGTTATATGCTATAAGAATTTTTTTTTTCATTTTCCTCTTCGAATTCAATGGAGACATCATGTGACATAATCTAAATACTTCACGTGACTAGTAAACCCAAAATTATCTGCTTTTTATTCAATTTTTGTTGCAATTTCATATTCTCAGTGGAGAGCAAAGTAACTTGATACGAAAGTTTTTGATGCTCTGAAACATTATTGGCACATTTATTGCATTTCAAAATTCTGGTATGATGAATATTGAGTTCCACCTTAAATATTTTGGTGGAAAATTAACCATCTACTCGTCTTAAATATTAAAGATCATTATCTTTTAATTAGTCTTAAATGGATTATTCATTTGAATCTGAAATATATATAAATTAAAACATGAGAATAAAATTGGCCCAGATGGCGAAATAACACTTAATAAAGACACCCATGAAAAACTATATATAGCTAATCAGAGAGTGTAGGTGATGTCAGTACAAAAGATGGAACTAACTTCAACTAAGACTTGTGTTGAGAACACTTTAAAATTTACTCAAGTATCAGATCTCAACACCGATGATCAGCGATTTATCTACAATGTCATCTTTATTATTGATTTACCCACATATATGGTGGAGCCTTTGGCAAAGTGATTAGCTAGTGCAACAGTATGATCTAAGATCCAGTAAAGACTAAAAAGAAAATGTAATATATTTATAATTGAAGAGATACATCTATTTAAAGGCCAGAATTCATCCGTGCAACTACACTACTGAAATAGGTGTAATAATAGGGCAGTGTATTCCCCCTGGGTTGAACCAGTTGATGACTATGGTGAGTATTTTTAGAAATCATCAAGACAAATTTAGATTCTATACTATTATAATTTTTAATGTCTTTGATTCGGTTAAGATTAAGGAATCAACAGAACCCCCAGCAATGCATGAAATACAGATGAGAATTGAGAAGCCTGTTTGTCCATAAGGTATGCAAAATATCCCCATGTTATCTGAGGAAAATAATTCTTAGAATGATAACACTAAGTCAAGATATGGTTTGAATATTAATGGTGACAAAATTGCTGAAAAAAGTGTAGGCCCAAAATTAGACATCGCAATCCCTAAAATTCAATGGAGAAAGGATACAAAGAAACATTACATATTCCAGGTTTGGTTAAACGAAGAAGAAGAATAACATGTAAGAGCTGAATGAGAATCGTCGGAACTTCCCAATATTGGTTGACTTTTCAGTCATAAGAAATTGTGGTATACAACCAATAACTGTAGATCTTTTGATATATATGCAAAGGAAACCATCGATATGTTTTCTAGTTGCAATTGATATCTTATCATATTTAATAAATGCTAACAATTTCAACATAATAGACTTAATTATTACTAAGTATTTTGAGTTTCTTGTTTTGCATTTAATAGTTACAATAAACACGAATCGTTTGAAAAGCGTTTTATCATTGAGATTGTAATATAAGATATATAACATCTTTCAGTTTACATATAGCTATAGGTCAAGACTATATTGTCATTAAATAACCTGATATTTACAATGAGTTATTAATTATATTATTTTATTAAATTATAGATAGATACGTTATATAGTTATTTTATGATCGTTAAATTTTATATTGTAATTAGAATAATTCTAAATTCCCATCGTGAACCATTCATGTTGTAATGCCTCTTCAGCAGTTATTCTTTTTGAAGGATCAATCGTAAGTAACTTTTTAAGCATATCTTTCATCGAATCTATAAATATGATTTCAGATTGATGTCTAGGTTTCCTTAAAAATGATGATTTAATTCCATCGAATACCTCATCTATACTTTCAGTTTCTGAAAACCGCTCTTTTGATTGTGACGATGAATCTGTATTTGGGAAATTTAGAACATATGGAAAGGTTACTCCACTTTCAGTCGGATCATAATCAAATACAAAATACTGAGATGCTTCTGATCTTTTTTGGATTGATTTTGCAATCATCTTGGGATCTATTTTTTTACTGAGCCTTTTTTCAATCATTGCAAGGTGCACGTCATCCTCATCTTCGCATATATCGAATAGTACTTGGCCAGTGATTAATTCGAACATCATACATCCTATTGACCACATGTCACAAGGATACGACCATCCTGTCCCAAGGATGACCTCAGGAGCTTGGTTGAGCAGACAAGACACCCTCTGAGGATGGCCTTCATTTTCCAACACAGCTAAACCAAAATCAATAAGAGTGACAGAAGAATCTGCTAAAAGCTTTCTTTTAGTCATTCCACTATCATGAACAAAGAATGAATTTGAATTGTTGAGTAATATGTTATCCAACTTCAGATCGGTATGGACTATCCCCGAATTGTGTACAAATGATATGGAACTAATCAACTGCTCCATCATCGATTGGACTTCTAACAAATTATAAGAACTAGCCATCACAGTATAAGGATTTAGATCATACTGAGTAATAGTTTTAGCCATATATGTATCCAAGTTGTCCCCCAACAAGTCGGACACAATACATATATGTCCCTTAAATACAAAACAATCTTTAATTTCCATACATCCATTTTGTTTGGATTGACCATCCCGGGATAGTTTTAATAAAATTCTAATTTCTTTTAAGATATTTAAAATAGTAAACTGTGTATTGTGATTGGAACTTGAAAGTATTGATTTGGATATTTTAATAGAGACATATTCTTTTGTTTCCGTATCATAAGCAGAAGTAACTCTTCCAAAACATCCTTGTCCCAGAATATTTTGAATTATATATTTTTGCGAAAACACAGAACCTTTTTCTATAATATAATG